>VWZD01003224.1:1393468-1472812 GCA_013396695.1 Sakesphorus luctuosus
TCGGCGCGACTCGCGTCCCGCCCGCGGCGCCCCCGGGCGGCGGCGGCTCCGGCCGGACGGGAGCGCGGGGGGTGACCCCGCTCAGCCGGACCCGGGGGCGGCACCGGGGGCGGGCTCCGCATTCCCGCGGCGCTGCTGCGGGAGCGGCCGTGGCTGCACCGAGCGCCCGCAATCGCCGCGTTAAGTTCGGGGCTCTCCGGGGGCGGTGGAAGGGGCTCCGCCGGATCCCCGGGATAATCCCCTGCGGAGGCAGCAGCGCTGGGTTCCACAAGAAAATGTTATGTCCTGGCCGGGATGGATGGATGGATGGATGGATGGATGGATGGATGGATGGATGGATGGATGGATGGATGGATGGATGGAGGAATGGAAGGGCGGGCAGCTCCTCAGCCCGGGGCTCTTGGTGACGGGCAGAGCCGGAGCGGGACGAGGCGCTGCCGCCAGCCCGTCCCCGCCTGTCCGCCCCCGACCCCCAGGGCTGTACGAGGTGCAGCAGTGTTGCCACAGCGGGTCCGCCTGTAGTTTCACTGCAGCTGGGGCCTTTTTTCCAAGTGTTTGGAAATCCTGCATTTGGGCTTGGAGCAGCGCAGAGCTAACAGCCACCGCCGGAACCGGGGCGCAGCTGCGATCTCCATCCCTGGCCGCTCTCACGGCCTGCGATACACTCTGTGGCTCGGGGGGCTTCTGTGCCTCACGCTCAGTCCTGCAGGGTCTTACCTACTGCTGTCACATCCACGTAGCAAGGGCAGGCCCTTGGGATAGAGCCATTAGCGAACATACCCGGCAGTAACTCTATTATCTTTCCAGCAATTCCTTTCCAAAAGCAGCTATTGGGGATGGAAGCACAAGGTGATGTTCTACCACTGAGCTCTGACACAGCTCTTGCAAGTATCTTTAACTCTGACAGTTTTCCTTCGAGTGTTGGTGCTGAGAAAAATGTGCCCCTGAATTAAAATTTCTTTACTAACTTAGTTTTCTTCTTTCTGTTCTCATTACATTTTATAAGCCTTGATTTCTACAGCACCGTCTCCCATTTATGGGCAAAATGCTTTAAATCTTTGGGTCCACTGCTAGAATTAAAACTGTTGGATGATGTGTAGATAATAAGTTAATAGCAAAAAATTACTTTAGAATTTTCATGTGAAATGTTTTGTGAGTCTTTAAAGACACGTTCACTACAGGACAAAATACCTTGTGACAGAGACATTCCTCCCTGAAAGAGAAAGGAGGAAATATGAAATCTGAGATTGAGATAACTCCAGTTTACTTTGGCAGAGGGGAACAGACTGAATCTCCAGCTAATTAGTGCTGATGCCATCACATGTTATAATGGTTTTACTGTGAGTCTTGTGATTTGCATATGTATAAGATAGATACACGTGTGCTGCACCACAGTCTTTACACTTATGTTATACATATTTGCACTCCACCACAATGCAATTTCCTAATTCTTGTTTCTGTTTAGAAATTACAAAACCAGCAAGAACAGCCAAGCCGTATCTCCCGCTCTGGCACCACCTATCAGACACTCATTTGCAAACATACGAAAATACCATTCATTATAACTTAGAATCATTATATAAACATGTGCAATTCTGTTTCTCCTGTTCCTGCCACTGGTGACAAGTGCATTTAGCAGATCTCATTTGTTACATGTGATACCGACAGACTGGAAATGGCTTTTTTTCATGGAGCCACATTACTGCACTAAGTAACATGAGAGACTCCCTGAGTATTATAAACATCCTGGCCAAGCGAGCACAGACAGACTAACCAGAGGGCAATGTGCTCGAGATCAGATTTGAACAGCAAATTTCATTGACAGATGTCAAGTTGGAATTGTGAGGTATGATTTAATGTAAAAAATTGCTTTTTCTGTATGCTACAAGCCTGCATGAAATACCACAAGTGAGGGAGGGACAGCAGGGATCACTGCACAGACTTAGTTCCCCCCAAAGAACCTGTAGTGGATCGAATCAGGGAGTCAGAAGGGTTTGACTGATACACTGTGTCTCCTCAATCGCTGAAACTCTGCTCAGAGAGCCCTGCAAGGGTTATGTGGGGTCCTCTGACAGACCATAACATAAACAAGATAATTCAGCTTCTGCAGTGATAATTTGCTTTTGTTATAGAAGCAAGAGCCAACAGGGCCAGATTGGCCTGTAAAAAAGGGACAGGAGACAGACCCAGAAGAAAGCAATAATAACATGTTCTGCAACTAGAAGGAATGTGGGATAATGACTACAAGGAACCATCAAGGAAAGCATCAGAAGCCTGAGGCCGCATTACGTGTCTCCAGCAGCCATGGGAGAGCAGCCTGGAGCCTCCACTTGAATGGACTACACAGCCTGTAGTCAGAGCCTGCACAGCGCAGGGCAGCTCCCTCCCACCAGATACGCTGAAGCCCTTTGAAGCCAACATGAACAGAAGGACCTGGTTGCAAAATCAGCCTCTGGGCACCACAGGGAAAGGTACTGCTTTGGGAAGCATCTCGCAGGAGCACGTTCTCCTCTGCATCAGCTCAAAACTGTCACGGATAAAAAATTTGGTCTTTAACAAGATGAAATTGCCAACTAAAAGAAGAGGGCTGTCCAATGAGTCGTTGCAGGCCCCAGAAATGCTGGTTTGGTTCTTTTACTTCATTTCAAAAGCCAATAGTTATAGTGCCAAGATTCTGGCAAGGGGACTTTAGAACTGATCAATCCTTCTAAAAGACCAATACAGATGAGCATCCAGTATCCTGAACTATTCCAAACCAGGATTTCTCCTATCTGGCAAGCAGCTGCTCAGGACAGACCCTTCTCTGCCCTACAATAACATTCCAGAAAAGGCTCACTATATTCTGTGAGGAGCATGCGAGCAATGCAGCTAAGCAAGAGTCTCCTTAACAATGTCAGCTGGTGAAATGCCTCCAATGAAGTGCCAAACTACATCCACCACCTTTTCCAGAAGCTCCATGTGCCTGAGAGCCCCAGAATAGGCATGCAAGGATGGCTGCCATGAGGGGTTTAGGCCTTTCCAGTGTGAAGAAGAAACATAAGATAAGCCAAGACAGAAGTCAGCCTGGCAGCACTTTCTGAGTACATGACTTCGAACGAGAGAAAAGCTCCACTCTGGCACTGGGAAGTCACCTTTAGAAATGTCCCTTTATATTGCTTCTTTCATATATTCCCTTTCTCTTTTTCACATGAATTGGCATTAGTGCTTGTCCCTGCTGCTACTGCCTATTGTTTATGCACCACCGCAGCAGTGTGCCTGCAAAACTGAATAAATTAAAACCTCAGCCTGCAGGTGCCCCCAGTTCAAGTAACTCACCCCAGAAAAACAGTTTGGAGCGACAAGTAATTCCTTCATCTCGCAGCTTTGAACATTATCATGAATTCCTCACCCTCCTGTGAATTTGCCTGGCGTGCTGGCAACTCACCACCATTTCCCTCAAACGATTGGATGCAACCCTTCCATCAATGTCTAACAAACAACAACTGTGTTTTTGCAATATTCTTCGCTTGTTTGAACCTTTCAACCACCTCCTGAAAAAAAAAAAAGGGGCAAAACTGGAAGTGGATAACAGCTGTAATTTGGAAATACTTTCTCCATTCACTTCTACAGTCAAGGCACCAGGGCAGCGGTGTCCTGGGGAGACCCACATTCCTCGGGGAGCTGAGTATTTGCATACTGCTGGATGTGCACACCGGCATTTGCCAGTACTGCCACATAAGATGCTCATTTCACTAGCAAGGAAAGGTTAGTACTGCTACATTGGAGTAATTTCAAACTGGTGTCAAAAGCAACATTTGCACATCCTATCCATTCTTTTATGCACCTTGCAATTATAATTCAGGTGAGAATTTCTCATTCAGAAATTATATGAAGTTAAAAGTACTGAGACTGTTTAAAGCATCTTTGGAGCAATACTAATCAGAGTAGTTTGGGTCTTTCGTTAACTGCTCAACACTAGCCAACAAACAACTAGGTTTTCCCAATTATTTTGCTAGCATTTTGGATATGATACATACAAGTTAATTTTACTGAATTACGTTTATTTATGCTGATTATTGCCTTTAAAAAAATAATTAAGGCTTAAGCTAGCATAGCTCAGCATAAAGCCCAGGGGGCAGGGAACATAATATGACTCTATGCAATCCCTTTGGCTTCCCACTTCTGGGGCTGGCCATGAATTTACTGAATCAAGTAGCCATTTCAGGATCTAAGGCTATGCAGAGCCCAAGGCTGGCTCCTTCCCCAGCCGCTCCCCTGTAACAGGCAGGCTGCCGAGCAGGTTCCCACAAGGTTAATAACTCCCAGGGAGCTTTATCCCCGTAACTGGGGCAGTTCAAAGAGGTAGGTAGAGAGCTGCACATCATTCCCTGCTCACTTTCGGCAGCAATTAGCACGTTCCCAGTGAAACTCAGTTACCTGCAAACTGAAGGAGGGCAGCTACATTCCAGAGATGATCAGTGATACCTGTTCACTTAAGTAAGAAACCAGGCTAGTGTTTGTGTGGCAGGACCCACTTCTTCATGCACATGTAATATGTCATCTAGATTGCTTCAATCTGCATCCCCCTCAGACACAGGACATGATAAAGAGACACTATTTAAGAGGCCCAGAAAGTGAAGCATTTCCTCTCATACTCATCACTTTACTTTTTTTTTTCATTTAAAACTAATCCTCCCACCCACAAAAGAGAGCACTCCTACTCCTCTCAATCAATAGGACGATTTGCATTTATCCTCCTGGAGGCATCGCTCCTAGGACCGGGGCCAGAGTGATCCAATCGATAGGGGGAAGCTGCAGTAAGACTGGAAAAGAAGCAGCAGAGAGATTTCCCCCAGGGAGAAATGCAAAACACTGGAGAAAGGCAACAATTATTGTAATTGAAGGTAATGAGGCCGAGGCGCCAGCTCCAGCTCTGCTTAACATCATTCAATACAAAGTGAGACACGCACGGAGGAGACGGCCCAAGCCCGGCCGGCCCCGCGGCGGCCCAGCCCGGCTCCCGGTACCCCGCACCCAGCCCTGCAAGCCGCCGCCTGGCCGGCTCCTCGTCTGCAGCGGCACGGATGCTCCCGGGACAGGCCTGTCTCCTGCGCTGATGCGTTTGGGAGAGTCACGCTGGGTCTGACTGCTCCCGGGGTCCCAGAGTCCTCCTTTCCCTTTCCATCGGAGACTCCCGTGTCTATAGAATTCTGGGTGTGTTTATCGTAACTGTGCACTGAAAGTCACGCCTTGAGCACCGAATCCCCGGGCCAGGTACAAACGGTGTCCTGTCCCGTGGCCCCGTTGCAGGACAAGCTCAGCCCCAGGTCCTTAACTTGCAGATCCCCTCTCTCCCACCGCAGCCTCCTTCCCCGCAGCTCCCCGTTATGGCGAAGCGGCTCCCCGGGAGCAGAGAGGGAATGCTGGCGAGGAGCTCCATCTGCCCTGCGGCTCTCCCTGGGGCTCAGCCGGGGCATGGTGCAGGTGGTTCAGTGTCTCTAACCCTGTGCCCGGCCGGCACGCTCGCTGTCCCGGGGCAGAGCTTACACTGGCTTTGAGGCGAGGCGTCTGCACTGGACACAGAGTTGCGCCTTCGCAGGCACAGAGCCCCCTCTCAGCCTCGGCCGCCGGGGGTCAGTGAGCCTCCGGCACCGGGACGGGCTTATTGACCCCTCCCTGAGATTCAGGCATCCGGGGCCAGCGCGGAGTCAGAGAGGCGGAGAGGCGACCGCAGCCCCGGCGGCTCCCGGTGTGCATCCCGGGCAGCAGGGACTCAGCGCGGGCACCTCTTGCCCTCTGCCGGCAGAGTCAGCCCTAGCAGGAACCTGTCCGTGCTTAGGCAGGGCGAAAAGGCACTGGGTAGAGATACAGCCTTTGGACTAGAAGGACGCGGCTGTCTGCAGGCATAGGGATGAGTAATCCCACTACCTGAAGAGCCAGTGGTGCGAGACCCGCTGATATACCGGGGCTCACATCAGTTCCCAGCTCCAGCCACATCCTGCACGCTGGAGTTAACATCCAGGAATCAGCCATCACCTTCTGAAACATCCATGTGCAGGTGTTACGTGTCAGAATTCATAAACAGTACCTAAAAAGTCAAGCACCACCTATCAGATCTGAGTTATCAAGTGTCTAGAGATAAGGTATGGCAAATATTAGGAATTTGCTTTAGATCCCAAGCATGAAAAACCATTAGTTATGTCCTGTCACAGCACAGTGTGAAGTAGAGGAGGGCCAGCATTGTAGTCATGACATGGCCCAAAACCGATGGAAATTGAGCATCACTGTAGCAGGACGGAACATGCAGTTCAAGCAACATTTCTTACAGACAGCTATAGTTTGGACATAGGACATGTATTTGAAACAGTCACGTTTGCCAGTGAAACCAGAGCCTCTTCTAAATGAGAGCTTATTGCCTAAGCAAGAGTCTCAGGCTCATATTTGCACATTCAAGACAGACTGTCCATGAGTCAGAACAGGGATGTCAGTTCCCTGGAGGACTTATCCTAGTACTTACACCCATCAGGTAAACCCTGGGTGCTCTGCGAGGCCTGGGGACTATGTGAGGCTGTTCTCCACTGTTGCAAATCTATTCTCAGCAGCTCCTCCACAATGGTAGCTCTAAAAGCTTTTGATGTGGATAAAGAAACTCTCCAGTGATATGTTACTCAGTATAAGCCAATATTTGTTGTTCAAGCTCTATTTTCTGAGTCGCCTATTTCAGAGCCAAATGCTAGAAACAAGGCAGTCAATGGAAGTCAGGAAAGCCTATATACATTGTAACAGGCTGGAGTCTCAGCTACTTAAGTAGGCAGCACTCTGCCGGATTACACCAAATTCCAGTTCTGACAAGCATTTGCAAATACAATAGAAAAGACCAAAGGCAGAGCTCGATCTCAGAGCAAGGGCCAGCAGCTTAGAGAAGATGGATATGTATCTTAATAAGACATTAATAATTCAGCCCCAGAAAGCTGCTGTTTGAAATAGAAGTCAGCAGAACATCTAAGCACAGATGTGCAATAATAATAAAACTATAATTCTAACTTTGCCATGAAAAGTAGAGGGGATGTGCTTTTTTGTGTGTGTGTGTGTGGTGGGACATGAGGAGCTGTGAGTCAGTAAAGGCTGTAGACTTGCTTAAACTCTAGCAGCATGTCATGATGTGCTCCAAAGGGAGAGTTGTGGACGCTTCTCTCCCCTGGCTCTGTGGCAGGATCAGTAACTATGTCAGAGACAGCTTGTAAGTCTGATAACTGTGAGTCAGAAGAACTGTAAAAAGGACAAACAACAGGGCAAGAGGAGCTGCAGTGAGCTTTGGCAAATATGTAACAAGCTGGAGGCACTGAATGCCCCAGACACCAGGCAGAACAGCATCTGAAGGCCCAAACTCACCAGCTCTGGGGGGTTTAACCAAGGAGGGTGAAGATAGTGATATCTTCAGCTTTCTATGAGCACTTCTTGAGGGACTCCCACCCTTGTGGCAGGAACTGCAGATAGGATCACCCATGCTCTTCATCCCAACCTGGCACTAAAGCACCCAAGGAACAGGTTTGAGCACTGTTCTGCCACCCTCTGACCAAGAGGATAATCTCAGGCAGATGAGAAGGATCCGCAGCTCATTGCCAGTAACACCTCGAGATGCCACAGGGGTTCATCATTAGGAGCTCTGTGAGATTAAAGGCAAATCAGGCAGAGGAAAGGATGAGTGGAGAGAAGCAATGTGTTGGCAGAAAGTGATACAAAGTGCAATAGAAATTCAGATTCCTCACAGTTCAGGCCTCTGAAGCAGTGAGGGAGCAGGGGAGCTGAGCTGAGAAAGCTGATAGTCCTGGAAGGGGGAAGAAGTGTGGCCCCTATGTTTTCATAATCATAAGTGCAAGACATTAGAGTTTACACAGGACTAAAAACAGAATTAAGAAGCCCCAGAGTAAAAAAAGCAGTCTTTGTTATTCTCAAAGCATCTTTTGTAATAAGGAGTATTATATAGCAGAGCAGGACATTAAACTGAGGTCTTCCTCACAAGTAAAGCCTTTCAAGGCAGTAGTGAAAAATGAGACTCAAAAACATTGAAGGTAGGGAGCAGGAGAGCACTACCCAGAGCCCCAGAGCCATCGCTGCCAATCACCGCCGAGCCTTGCCCCCAGGCTCCAGCTTCACATCTCTGCAACTGCAGATACAGCTGGTGCTTGCCTCCTCCAGGCTGCCATCCTCTTCCTCTGCCATACCTCCAACATCCCTACTGTCACACATTTAGGGAGGAATATTTTTCCTTCACTTAAACAGAAAGAAGTCAAAAAAGGAGGCAGTGAGAGCGGCTTTGTTACAGTCTGAAAGCCAGTGGGTCTGTTACAGTCTGGGCTGTGACGATGAAGATCCAATGTACCAAAAGCAATGAAGAAACTAAATTAAGACCTTCGGCAAATATAACAGTCAGCCACAGAGCGTGACCATACTGGCCAACTGCTTTGTCTTGTTTTCATTGCCTTTGATGCTCGTGGTAGCAGCATGCTGCCTGTGCCTGCTGCAGCTCTGTTTGCCACACAACCCTCACCTGGCAGGTAGGACCATGTACTCCCAGCGGCACACCTGTGAACATCTCCTTTTTAATCAATTCAATCATAACCTAGTTTTCACTTTTATCTTCACTATCAAATCCTAATGAAACAAAACTCTATCAATCTCTTTAAAGACATAATCAGCCTGATATTAAGTGTGTCTCTCTAGGTCTTCATGGAGAGCCTGCCAGGAATATTGATAAAGCATAGACTGCCTTTTCCCTCCCAAATGCAGATTTTAAGTTCATCTTATTTTGACCATGTGAGTAACAGAAGGGCTGATATTAGGAGCCAAAATAAGGGAAACTGCTTCTGAACACTTAGTGACTGAATGGCTATTAGCATGATAGAAATCAAACACAACAATCTGCATTAATTAGCATCTCTGTTGTTAACCCTGGATACTTGCATTTCTAAATAAATACAGCTAATATTAATCTGAATTGCATTCCCATGAATAAAGCTGGACTCAAGCTCTGTGCCAAAGGAAGATCCTGCAAGATGTTGTTTTCAGAGCAGGTGTGGCAGAGAGGAGCACTGGCACCAGCTCTGCCCCTGTGCCACATCCAGCCAGCACTGTTTCATTTGACAGGATCTCTTTGCCATTCCTGAAACCCTCAGATTAAACCAACGTTGGCTAATTCATGATGCAAATACCAGCTCAAACACTCCTATTTCCAGTAGCACTGGATTCAGCTCTGGAGAGCCTGGTGCAGGATTTCTCTGCCTGTCTGCTGGGAGCTCTGCCTGCCTCCCTTGCTGCAACAGAGATGGACTCAGATGCCCTAAGTAATTTTACATGCACTAGGCAACATTTTTATACTATTAAAGCAAAAGGGGAGCTGAGCAAAAAGGTAAAGGGGAGACAGAAGGAGAGGAGAAGCAGAAGGAAATGTCGCTTACGAAGATGAGAGCAGTGCCAACATGGGCTGAAGATGCTCAGGGGCTGCAGACAGGAGGTTGGGTATCCTGCCAGGTGAGTCCTCCTCCGGAGCACTGCACACCCCTCATCAAGCACCGCACACCTGCTCCTCCTCCCGTCACTTCTGGGGAGTTAAAAGACTGTTCTGTGTTTCATCCCCTGCATTAAATGACTTACTATCCAACTACTCCTTCTTCTCTAGCCTTCTACAGAAGAAGTCTCTACCCTTACACTTTCACCCTACTCCTTCACTCTCTGCCTCCAGAGAAATATGTTGAAAATACATACTAGGACTCCTGTATGAGGAGTGAAGCTCTATCATGTGAAGCTGAATGTGATGCTGGTGGTGGCTACTTCCCTGTCACATGGGGGCTGCAAGACACGCTGGCCAGCACAGGCAGCAGGGTTCCAGGGCTTTGCACAGCTCTGGGGCTGCTTCTCACTCAGTGCTAGCCCTGTGTCCCCAACCTCACCAGAGGGGCTGGGGAAAGAGATGAAAATATTGCAGCAGTGGCAAATGGCAAGGAGCTGAGAATAACTACCCACCTGCCTCTCTGGGCTGCTGGGCACCTGTGTACATCTCTGCTCTTCACATACAGTCAGCACCAAGGTTGCCCAAGATCACCCCTACTGACATGCTCTTCAGGTCTCTCCCCCAAAACCGGAACTTGCCTCTCACTCACACTATTTTCCCCTGTATTTACACATGAAGCTAGAAAGGATCAACAGCAAGAAGTACTAAGCTGTTGAACAATGTGGAGTGAAAACAGGCCAAAATGGAAAGGAGTCCAAAAAGCTATCAAGGAAAAAGGATGAGAAATGAGCCACCAAAGTGAAAGGCAATGAGTGGATCTGAGCACAAACCCTGCAGTGAGGAAAGTTGGTCCTGGCACCATGCTGAGGGAACAAGGTGTGATGTGCCAGGAAAAAGAGATGTGGTAATGAAGGTTGAGGACATGTTGACTGACAGGAACTGGCACCACCAACAACCCACGTGTGAAAAATTGTCCTCACTGTCCTCTCAACTGGTTTGCAACTTGACAAGCCCAGGAGCCCAGCTGCTACTGAGGCTGTGCTTAGAAGAACAGGGGAAAAGGGATAAGTACAGGGGGAGCAAAAAGAGGCTGAGGTGCACATGAAGTCTGAGGAGCAGATGTTTGGCAGGGGAGCAGAAGCCTTCAGGGACATTCCTCATGTGGGACAGTGCTGTCAGGATCCCTCTCTCTATCGCCCTTTGCATCCTTCTTGGCAGATCTACAATGGCATTCATACTTTCATTCCTAGAACCTGGTATGTTCGTCCAAAGACAGATCATTATTTCCAGCATGCCAAGTTCAGGATTTTTCACTGTGCCCAGAAAACAAGCCTCCCCAAGGCCTACTCCATCCCTGACTGTCCTGCAGCAACATTTGGGTGAGGAATATCTCACCATAGCTGACCGAGTTTTTCCTTTCTGATTTCAATGATGTAATTAGGAAAGCACAAATGGCATGGCTTTTTCAGAAGGCACGCTCCTTCCCTCTTTGCTGGCACATCTGGAGCAGTCCTTCCCACTACATTTGTGTCAGAGATTTACTTCATTTGTGTTGAAAGATGGGCTTGTCAGAAATCTGGAAATAGAAACTGTTCCAGGGTCCTACCTTAATCCTTAAAACTACACAGCTGCCTCAGACTCACTCAGCAGAGATTGCTCAAAAATGTGGTGGTATGCAATGACTTACCACCAACAACCAGGAGGGACTGGCAGATAATGTGTCAGGAGATACCTTCAGCTTATAAAGCATGTTTCTTCTAAAAGATCTCCAAAGTCCAGTATGAAGAACAGCCAGCCAAAATGATAAATTCTTGTGGTATTTGATTAAAAGACCTGCACCTTCTCAACTGTGGTGTGGGTGATGATCCTGAATAGAAATACACATGGAAACTCTCAAGGAAGAAAGATAAATGTTAATTGATTGTCTCTAAATTGGGAAACACATAATTCTGTCACCAGCCCCCATGGCTCTTATCACAATATTAAACTTCACTGGACTATTACCAAGAACAATCCTACAGCTGATTCAGAAAGCACAATGACTCATTCACAAGTTTCTCATTTCTTCCAAACTTAATCATTAAGACTGGGATTCTTCAGGGGAGTTTAATGGTGCTAAGCTCCTGTTTTCCATATAAATGCTCCTATGTATTACCAGAGTGATGGTTACAAACCAGGTCTGAACATGGCGGACATGGGAAGCAGAGCAAGGTGTCAGTAAAAGCAGAGCAGCACCTACAGCCACAATGAGTCGGTCCATTTGCACATCTAGAAGTGACACTCATTAAAGTATCCCCATTGGAAAAACCACACCTGCTTTAACAGATTGTTTTCTCTCAGCAGAAGGCAAGATACTGTGGACAGTGTTACACTGACGGAGTCCAGAAGACCTCCATATGAAAGTC
This sequence comes from Sakesphorus luctuosus, assembly GCA_013396695.1. Classification (NCBI taxonomy): domain Eukaryota; kingdom Metazoa; phylum Chordata; class Aves; order Passeriformes; family Thamnophilidae; genus Sakesphorus; species Sakesphorus luctuosus. Next base: position 1,405,364 of record VWZD01003224.1, read on the forward strand.
CTCTTCTCCTGGCTTTCCCTTGAACAGTGCTCTTACAGAAAATCTTTGGGAAATACTAGGCATATCCCTGTGAAAATCATCAAAAACCATCTTGTTGGACCCCTTAAGAATAGAGGAAAGGAATAGAAATTATCTGTATTTCTCAATCCAGCTTCAGAAATAATTCAATTATGCAAAATTCTTCCCTACTCCATGCTAGATTCTTGCTTCAGTACTTAAAATAATGTATGAGACTTGTTCAGCCCCCAAAATTGAAGCCATTGAGTTCTACAGATGTTCAAAGTTCTTCTATAATCATTCAGAAATTACAAGGAGAGAGCTGCAGGTAGCAATAAAGTATCCCAGCATACATAACCATTTTAGAACAAAAAAAAGGTAATAATTGTTTAAAAAAATGATCAAACATAAGTATGTAGGTCTAGGAAGGACTGTAAAAGGTCATCAAGGATATTCTCCTTCTCCAGAGCAGGATCATGTCTCCCTACAGCAGATTCTTGTCCTACTCGGTGCAGGGGCCCCACAGCTGTCAAGGGCAGATCTTCCCAGTTAACTTCCTATAAACAGTAACCTAAGTCTTCCTTCGTGCAGCTGTAGCTGCTCATTGCTTGTCCTACCTGCCAAGGACACAATAAAACTTAAGCTTCTTTCCACAGCCATCTATATATTTGAAGATTTGCAAATTGCGTGTTCCCCTCTTCAACCCTTAGGCTGCCCCAGGCTAAGATACCCCTGTTTTTTCAACCCTTTTTTTCATCTTCATAGTCAGTTTGTGCTGTTCTACTGGTTAGACTCAAACTTGAATTTTTTTTATTACTTTTTATAAAAGTGAAGAAGGTGAACAAAAAATCATTTTCCATCCCATTCATACAGGTAGGAATATACATGTGTAGGAAACTCATTATGGCAACAAGTGCTGGAATTTCTTGCCACTTTTAATCCCACCCATCCTTTCCCAGCAGACATACAGATGATTATAGCCCTCTATGACTGTCACACTCTGTGCTTTGGATGGTATTGTTGGCTACTGAAAGGCAACTTGGCCTGATTTTCCCAGTATGGCAGCCTGCAGAAACTTGTACAGCCATAGTGCTCCTCCTCCCCCTGTCATCATCACTGACAGAGCCAGTGACTCCTGAGAGGAAAGTGAAGGGGCTCCCAGCTTTTGCATCTTCTTTGGCGCAACAGCCACAGATCATGCAGCAGTTAAGGTGTGTGGTGTTTCCTTCTGCACAGATGATGTTCAGTTCCCATTTGGTCTTTTGGCAAGGCTCTAGTCAACCTTTTCTATTACGGAACAGGTGAACAGTGACTGATTTCTTTTGCAGAGCAGCATTTTGTCTCTCATTAACAATGTTGCTGCAAACCTTCAGCTTCCTAGCTTTTGCACTTTCAGGCCCCTACACTCACCCTCTCTGGGCCTGTGGGATGATGGTCCTTTCTTCATCTGACCTTTCCTTGCTTAGCTCTTGCAGTCGACTTCTACAAAAGTTTCCCCAGCACTCCTCTTCACACTGGATGATGTTCTCTTTACCCTCACCAGCAGAAAAAATGTGGAGTTCACTCCATGGCAACCCAGCTCAGGATCGAGGCTGAAACATAGCATGTTTGTGGTGACTGGGTGGGCCTGGCCTTTATGGCTTCAGGTCAAGGAAGGTATCAGCTCTGGCAGCACTGTGTTCCATCATTCCTGCACCCCAGGATATGTCCCAGCCCAGCTGTAAACCCCTCCACCCTTGTCTCCTATTCACTCACAGCTGCTGGGGCTGAGGGACCACAGACCCTCTCCCAGCCCAACTGCCACCTCCTTTCTTTATTAGGTTAAACTGATGTGGCTGGGGAAGCAGCAGCAGATGGCCCTGGCTGGAGGGATTATACAGCTGTGCTGAGATTCCCTATAAATTCATCTCAGTCAGACCAGTTTTCTCATGATCTGGAAAGGCTAAATGAGAATGAGCCTTAGAGCAAGTGAGGAGAAGGAGCATCAGAGCCATAACAAACTCCTTTCATCTGTTTCTGAAGAAGGATCTTGCTTCTAGCTGCCAGTTCAGCAGTCAGGTAGAAGTTTTCCTCTGTGTTATTTTAGCTATTTTTCTTAGTCTGCATTGTCATTATCTCTGAAAACATAATGAGGTTGGTGCATTCTGTGTTGAACATTATGAAAGAGATGTCTCCTCAAATCTTTCCAGTCCATTCTTCAGACAGCTTGTGTTTTGACCTACCACAGGCCACCAAGTTTCTCCAGTCTCAGAAAGGACAGAAGAACTGTTAAGATCAAGGTTATACCTCCCTAGCCCAAATGTGGACAGGTGGCTATGCATCAAACTTACCAAAACATGGCCATTTCCAAACTGTTTATCAGTTGATGCCTTAAAATCACTGCCAAAGAAACAGGAATCAATAACTCAACTTTGTGCCTCATTTCAACATTGAAAGAAGCATCCCTACATATTAAGTCAAGAGATTTCTGCAAGCCTCCACATTTTTTGACATCTCCAGAAACACTTTTGGTTTTGCTTTTTTTTTTTTTCAACTTCTAATATTTGCAGTGGGCACCTGCATGTCTCCATGGTACCCAAAACTGCTGTTTTGGTACCTCAGCTGCAGGACCTGGGACCTTGGAAGGGATGAGGTCTCATGCACTTTCAGGTGCAGGCAGGGATTGCTGGGGGATAAGGATGGGATAAGAAAGTGAAGGGAGTTTATAGAGTTGTTCCTGATGGGCAACTTAGATAAAGCTATGTAGGCATTGGTGGGTTGGGGGTGAGGTGTCAGCATACTTAGACTAGGAAATCTATCACAAAATTCATTACTTAGATGCATGCAAATGATAGAGGGAATTTCAGACAAGCTAATTAATTTAATATGCTAAGTTGTTGCTCATAGAGGTTCAAATCAAATGATAAAATCAAGCTAAGATACCTAGATTCCTCCTTGCTTTCCCAGTACTTTTAGTGGCTGTCAGTGCATCTTGCTTTATAGCATCAGTATGCTGGGCAGCATGAGGGTCACTTCCTACTTTCTGAAATGCTCCATATCCTTTTTGGGACTCAGAAGCAACTATTCCCTATTCTCAACAAAAATTATGAGGGTCATTCCCATAATTCCTCCCAGATCTAGGCAAGTTTTCACTCAGCATGAGCACTGATCAACTGTTGGCACAATCCAATGCCACAGAAGACCCTTGTGACCCTTGGCTACATTTGACCTATGAATGAACAAGTAAGGGACAGGATCTCCACCCAGGTCATACCCAGGGAAATGTATCCTTAATGTGAGATATGAGTTTGTGGTACAGTGGAGGCATTTTGGCAGAGACCAGCCTGTGTCCAAGCAGATTTGGGAAGTCTGACATACAGGAGTCAAGTCTGGGTTCTCACACTAAAAATCAATCAATTACTCTCTTAATCATCTCATTGCAACATCCTGTTTATGCTGCCAAGCTGGGCTGGTCAACAGAATTTGTTTCCTCTCCAGTATACCCTGGGACTAGCAAAACAGCCTACAAAATCCCACGCCTTGTGGGAGCTGCCAGCGCCGCTTCCTTTGTGAGGACAGACAGATGCCAAATCAGGGCAGAGAGCAGAGCAAAGAGAACGGGTAGTCACAGTATTCCCATCCTCTTGTCCAAATTTTCTGCCTCCCAAATTGTGAAGGCCTGAAATAAAATGAACTTATGCAGCCCAATAAGAGGTGAGAGACACTTAGGCAGAAAAGCAGAGGAGAGCTGGAGACAAGGAGAAACAAGCTGTGCTATGCAAGAAGAGACATACAAGAAAACAAAGCTGACTGCAAGATCCAAGGGGACAGTTCCACATTATACTCAGTATGGATATTAATCAAAAACACTTTCAAAAGCATATATTAACCTTCCTTCAAGGAACAAGCATAGCTGCTGTCCTCCATGAACTGAAGCACCTTGTGAAAATGTCTCTCTGGAAGTCACTCAGTCTGCAGTCCCACTCACTTGCCAGCTTTGTTCGAGGAAAACACCTCCAGAAAATGCCTGCAGAAGGCAGGGCCTCATCCTGGCAGAGGCTGAGCACTGCCACATTCTGCCTTCAAGTTCTAGGTTTTAAAGCACCTCAGACATCAAGTTCTCACTGCAGAGAATGCCTTTGGTACAGGCCTTTTACCACTGTGAAAGGCATTATTGTATGAATCATCACTGAAAATATTAATTAAAAATTAAATAAATCAGATTGCAAAATGATACCTACAGAAGAAAAAAGAAGGAGAGATTTTCTTTCTTAGGTGGTGTTGCTCTGGGTAGAGCTCTTAGTCAAAAAACATTTGGAAGAAAGTAGCTTTGGAGCCTGACCCTGCAAGATCCTCAACATCACCTCTCCTGAAAACTAAGCACTAAGCCTAGCCTTAGTAAATGGCATTTTGATCAAAAAACTTTTTGATTCCTCTGTCTCTAGATACCTTCAACCCCATGGTATATCTTCTCATGGTCAGAAACTATTAGCTTCACATTACTGGTTTTTGGCATGACACCTCTGTAAAGAAACAGGTTGCAGCTGTGCCCAAGCATTTGGCTTAGCTCAGCACAGCAGGAGATGCTGGAAGCAGAGGGTTAACATGTCAGAGTAACCACAACCCTTCAGCTTCCCCTTGCAGCCAAACTCAGAACCTGCCAAGTGCTGCGTTCCAATAAAACGCAACTCACACAATCTGTAAGTGCAATAAAATAGCTGTTAACAATTCTGTAACTCTCTCTCTTTTAGCTTGTAAAAGCCTAAAGGTCAGCTGGAAGTCAAGCTGCATTTCTTTGGGAAGAGGGCAGGCCAGTCCCGGGTGACGGGTTCCTGTCCTTTTACCTCCTCCTCTGAGGTTTCTAAAGGACAAGCACTTTACCTGGAGGGGGTCTTTTGCCTTATTCCCACTACAGGAGAGCAAATGGAGCAGAAGGGTGCATGGCCAGAGGACAGTGGGTACCAGAGGACTTCGCCATTTCAGGGCTGCTCAGATCTGCCTTTAATCAGCAGTGACCCTGAGGGAACATCTCAGGTTGGTGGTTTGTGACAAACAACCCAATGTTTCCCCTCTTCTGAACTTGATGATGGAGATTCTCAAGACCATGGAGTGAAAAGAGAAGCAAGTTGAAACCCTGACCTCCAGGTAGGAGCAAGTCTTTAAAATCACACAGTGACCTCCAGGCTGGCTGGGGTTTAGGGCTGGGTATGCAAACCCAAACACAGTGTCCCTGCAATTGAAATACAAGGTCACTACCAACCAAGGGACTAAAGCAGCTCTGCCATGTATGAAAGTGGGGAAGCAGGATGGATGTGGAGAGGAAGAACAAGGGTAAGAGAGGCAGAAAAATTCATCACAAGACACTCCATTTCTAGTTTGGCAAATCAAGTAAATTTACTTGTCATGTCCAGGGTCAAAAGCCTCCTCAATTAATCACCAAGATTTGGAGGGACAGAATGTGTCAACACTTTCAGTGAAAACAACCAACATGAAAACAATGTTTTCCCTGGTAATTTCCCAGTTTTATCCCCAAGTATATAAAATTCTTGAAAGAAAGAGCATCCAAACAGGCCAGACAGAGGGCTGAGCCACACTGCTAGAGCAGCCCTGGCAAAAGCTGCAGTCGTTGCAAAATGGCATAACCCACTTCAGTTAATTAACAGTAGTGAGAGCAAAGCCTCATGGCTGGATCCTTTTATTGTTTTAGCAAATACTATGCTATTGTATTTATATCATATTTTACATTAAAACTCTGATTATTTCAGCTAAGAAAGGAGGGACTCAGGGTGGAGAAAAACAAAGTGCAACAATCTGCAATACCAGCTCAAATACAGGCTTTAAGATCAAGCTTTTTTCCCAGAATGCCATAGAAGTACCCAAAGCCCTGCTCTTCCTCACTGCCTTTTGCTTGCTATTACTTTATAGTAGCTGAGGGCAAGGTCTTCAGGGTCAGATTTGGATGAGCACTGTGATAGGGGTGGGAAGGTGAGGCTGGACATGGTCAGCATGCTGAGCAACTCCCTTCCCTCCACGTGCTGCGAGTCCCTGCACACAGAGCAGATCCTGAGGTGTGGGCGTCCCTGCAACCCTCACACAGACCAAGCACTGACTTCTTAAAACTTTTTTTTTTTTAAGAAGCACCCTTTAGAAATTCCATTCACCAAAACACCTTTTGCAGAAAGGCACAATAGCAGCTTAAGTAACATTAAGAAGCACAAAAATAATGATGCAACACATTCAGTTTTTCACCCAGCCTGGTGTCTTCACTTGAGCTTTAAGCAGGAAAAAGTATGGGTCCCCTGGGCATCTGGTTACAGGAATCCAGCTGCAGCACTGGAAGAACATGGAGCTGTTCCAGAGGGAGCTGGTGGGTTTGTGCCTGGTGAAGAACTACATGAATTCAAACAATTGGCCTCAAAACCAGCCTCTCTTCTGGGAAACACCATGGAAATCCGGGTAAGGTGCAGCAGGTGAAGAGGAGGGGGAATGGCACATGAGCCCAGAGCACAGTCCCGGGATGTGCCCGGCAAGGCTGGCACCGCCACCCTCGCCCGACAGCTCTGTGGGGTCCCACCAGCCCCGCGGGCTCGGCCCTGGAGCAGCTCAACCCACCGCGCTGCTGCTGATTTGGGGGAAAGCGCCGGAGGAGCCGAAACTCGCCCCGAGCCCGACGGCGCCCCCGGGGCGCAATATCGCCGTGCCAGGGCAGGGAGAGATGGGGATGCGGGGACGGGACGTGCGGGCACACTGAGGGAACATGGGGGCACTGGCGGGACATGGGGGGGCGGCCGGCCCCGCCAGACCCGCGCGGGCAGCACCACCCAGCGGCGCCTCCCGCCCAGCGAGGAGCGGGAGCGCTCCCGGAAAACAAACACACATCGGCAGGGGGCTAAGGAGGTTCTCCATCCTCTGCTGGACGCGAGGGGAAACTGTGAGAAAGGGAAGCGGCCGAGGCACTTATGGCCGCCTTTGCCGCAGGTTCTCAAAGCCCAGTTGTTCTCTGGGTACTCAGCCCCCAAGCTGGAGACGGGGGCGTGGGGCAGAATGAAACCCCTCATAATCCAAGGGGAACTGGTCAGCAACCTGTCACATTATGCTGAGAAAGCCAGTGGCATCCTGGCCGGTATCAGCAATAGTGTGTTCAGCAGCACCAGGACAGGGATTGTCCCTCTGTACTCGGCCCTGGGGAGGTCACACTCGAATACTGTGTGTAGTTTTGGTCGCCTCGCTTCAAAACAGACACAGAGGCGCTGGAGTGTGTCCAGAGGAGGGCAATGGAGATGGTGAAGGGTCTGGAGCACAAGTCTGATGAGGAGCAGCTGAGGGAGCTGGGATTGTTTAGCCTGGAGAAAAGGAGGCTCAGGGGAGACCTGGTCGCTTTCTGGAACAGACAGAAAGGTGTAGGCAGGTGGGAGCAGCCCCTTCACACAGGTAGCAAGTGACAGGGTGAGAGGAAATGGCATCAAGTTGTAGCAGGGGAGGTTTAGATTGGATATTAGAAAAAGTTTCCTTATGAAAGCATGGTCAAGTATTGGAACAGCCTGCACAGGGAAGTGGTGAAATCATTGCCCCTGGAAGTGTTCAAAAGACATGTAAAACAGGGCACTTGGTTTAGCAGTGAACTGGCAGTGCTGCATTAACAGTTGGGATTCAATGACCTTGGAGGTCTTTTCTAGCCCTTATGATTCTACGTTTCTGTACATACTGTCCACTGAGAACTCCACAGGAGATTTACCCAGAGGAGGAGTAAGGGCATTGCCCTTTAAACAGCAGAAGGACACTGACCAAAGGAGGTGAAGAACAGTAGGAAAACAAAATGAGGCAGAGGAAGATGAGGCCATGACAGTCCAAACTGCAGCATCAAGATCATAAGATTGCAGTGGATGATCAAATCCTACCTGGAAGAAGAGAAATTGCATGACTGAAATATCACAGCAAGACACTTTCAATGTGGGCATGAAAAGGAGACACAGTGTCTGACCAAAGATTAAGATCACTATGACAGGATGCAGTAAAGAATTTAAGAGACATAAAAGTGGGGCTGAGAAGAAAAATAAGCATCAAATATTAAAAAGAAAGAGTAACATTTCAAGTGAAATGGCCTGGATGGTTCAAAATGGACAAAATTACCAGCTTGGTTTCTCAGTTTAGGGAGGTCTCTAAAACCACTACAGCCTACTTCTGCATGGATTAAATGCATTCATAATCTCTGAGTTTTAAATTAATATTGAAAAGCAGATTAAACTGTTTCCCATAGTTCATGAATGTCCTGTCACTCATCCCAGGAAATTCCATGAAATGGAAAAGCACACAGAAGAGATGGTATTTAATGAAATTAAATCCAACTTCACTGAAAACTTCAAGTCTGTGCAGAATTGCTTAACAAAATGATCGGGGAAATCTGACTTAATTTTTAACTTTTTCCTCTCTTCAGCAAACTAATAGATTCTCAATAGCTATTTTGGAATTTGGGGTTTTTAGGATACACTGTTTATGAAGACACTTCTCATTTATGTAAGCTTTGCTTGGAAAAAAAAAGATGAAGGCATTAAGAAGCACATCAAAAGCATCACAACTATTCCAGGTTCTCAGGTAGAAATACTCTCTCTTGAATAACTCTGTATAAGTGAATAATCACTGCAGCTGTAAGGAGAAAATCTTATAAACTCTACCATGAAGAGGTACAAGACATGAAGTTATATTAATATTTCTACTTGTCGGCCTGGGATGCCATTGCTGGAAAAATACGTTTAACAAAATTTCCCTTGTGAAAACTCTTGTAATAATCCAAATCCCACTGGAGTTGAACAAGGCAGTACAAAAGAATAGAATATCATTAGAAATATGAGATTTTTAGTTTTTTTAATGACTATGTAAGAAGTTGCTGGAAGGTTTCTTGTAGGAGGCCCTCATCTAAAACTATGTACCACCACTCAAGCCTGAAGTAAGCTTCAGCCTCTCCACATCCCAGTGTTTTCACACTACATCTTCCAAAATCTAGTGCCTGTGGGTGAGCACACTGATGTGAGCAGGTTAATCTTGCAATATGAGTAGCTTACCTAAAAATAGTAGGCACTTTTGGGGTCAGTGCTTGATAATGAAAACCTGTTTTCAAACTACAAAATGCTGAATAATCAACCTATAGCATGCCCGAAGCAAAGTCTCGTACTAAGTACTATCCAGAAATGATGTGTATCAATCCCACTCCCCACTGCAAAAAGTATATTCTTGTGAAACTCAGATCACAGTTACGCTTTACCCATGCCATGAAGATCAGTCATGTGAAATTGCAAAAGCATGTAGCAAACACCCAGGAACCAGCTAATGGAATGTTTCCTTCTAACCAATAAACTATATAAAATTAAACCTCTAATCTCAAGTATCTTGGAACAATTGCTGACATTTCAGGTTAAAATAAATCAGTCAGAAGACTACACCTAACATATAAACTCCATTTAATCTTCATTGATCAATGATGATCAGTACTGAAACTGGGTGCTACATAATTAACCAAGTTCAAATATATTAACAATTAAGAGAGAAACCCACACAGTTTGGCGAGAAGAAAAATACAGAGATTTAGGGGCTTATATCAAAGATTATTCTAGGTGATATATCAGAGCCCCAAAATTGGTGGCATTGATTTTTAAGCAAAAGGAACCCAGTTTCCAGAGGAACAGATTTAATTTTAGCACTGCCAAAATTAAATCTGAGGTGGTCAGTGGTCAGTGTTGCTCAGGTGAGCACTGACCCTCTGACATGCTTTTCTGAATCCTTGTTTCAGTGATTCTTTTGCTCCGACCTTCCAGAGCTGGATCCTGTGCGTGTGCCATAAAGATTCTTTCACCATGGAATTTCCTCAGCTACTACAGCACTAAAATCCCTAGGTGAATAAAGACGTGTCAGCTGAAACAGACGCCATGCAATAGTCTGTCTGCTGAGCCAGGGGCAGTGCTGGACCAGCTCGGATACATGTTCCCCCCACCTATGCAGGCACCAAACAATTTCAGCTGCCACAGAAGTGAGGCAGATTGTCTGGAAAGAGAGAGAAAACACATGCAGAGAAAGAGCCTGTGTCTCTCCATGTACCGGCTCAAGGGCAGAGGTTTGCCAAGCACCCAAACTGGCCCCCGAACCGTGGGAGCTCCCTAGCCTGGCAGCCTGCTCAGCACCCACAGTGAGGGCACGTGCTTGCTCACAGAGCTCCTGCGGGGGAGCCTGCAAAATCCTCACAGAACAACTAAGGAGCTCAGGAAATGCTCCACACTCGTCAGATGGCAGATGAGGACAAGCCAAGCTGATTTTCTCTCATTTTTGAGAGAGATTTGGTATCTGAAGAAACCTCCCAGGGCAAGAAGAGCAGCTCAGTGTTAGTTTAACAGGGAGTAGTAGTTGAAGACGAATAGCATTTCCTTGGAGACACTCCTCCCTTCATATAGCAAACCTATTAAAAATGCACTGTTTATTTTGGGATGTGTGCTTTGTTTAAAATATATTAAGAACATGCTTGATAGTTAGACCTTTACTTATGCTTACCTGAAAATTCATGTAGCAGTTAATAGGGCAGTTTGGTTGTTAGGATTTTTTTCAGATGTACAGCTGGTACAAATATACAGACATGAAATATTCAGATGAAAGCCAACATGCATCCAAACCTCAGAAAAACATGGCTAACTTGGAGCAGTCGCCATGCCCCAAGCCCTCCTCTCTGCACATGTACCCAAGAGTTCTAAGAGCCGGTAATCCTTACCATTTATTTGAGCCTACTGCTGACCCAACAGTTACTCTGACTTGCCCTTCAATGTCAGAAGGTGCCAGCCCTGCCCATGCTTGGCCCCCAGTGTGAGTTCCTTCCAACTCTGAAGTCAGTGCCATATTTACCAGGCAGGTTTCTGCTGGGGCTTTGCTCTCTGTACTGCTTCAGGGCTGGCAAAAAGGACTCAGCAGGAGCACATCTCCAGGAGCAAGGAAGCAGTAAGGAAGGCTCTATTCTTTTTGCAAGGAGCTGGGTGTCAGAGAAGCTTTCCCACTGGGTGAAGCCTCATCCTCTCCGAGCAAATCTTTCCATTAAGCCATACGTGAAGTAAACAGGAGTCCTTAAAGATCCTGTCCTATACATATATGTTGTCCTTGTTACATATATGTTGCCCTTGTTACATATATGTATCACACTCTGTGCACACCCACACCTCCATCCCTAATTGTTCAGCTGAAAGGGGTGTCGGGACATAACAAAATATACAACAAATGAATTCTCTTTTTCTAATTAAGTGAAATTCAGATACTACCCTATGTTAAAGTGGACTCTCAGAATTTATATCCTAAAAACAGAGCAGTATCAAGAGGTTCGGTTATCCATGCTTCTACTAGCAATGTTATTGCAAGCAGAAAGGTAATTCTATTTAGCAAGTGAAGACAAGGGACATAGCTTTTCCGTTTGGGACATTGAATCCCCAACAAGAAGAAAAAGTTTAATACACATTTAAAACTGTGGAAGAAAGAAAAAGCCTTTACTCTGAGGACGCAAAGCAGCAGCTAAAGGAACCTGGGTTGAACTGACAAATACCAGAGCCCCTTGGCACCATCACATAGTCCAGATCTGCTGACAAAACACTCACCTTCTGTAGCACCATCTGCCACAGCTTTGGTCACTTTACCAAATAACTCTTCCAGTACAAGCTTTCTGCTGCCAATGAGGATGCATCCAGCCCAATAACAGGAAGCTCAGTCAAACTCACACTATCCCAATTACATTGAAAAAAGATCCAATCACAGATTTTTGCCCAGAAAGGTATGTAAGACTTTGTCAGCCAATGTGCCTGGCCAGGCAGAATGAAGCTGTCCAGGCTGTTCAGAACTCTGAGCCAATACGCTAACTGACCTCCATGTGCCAACTTTAGAAATTCAGGAGAGAATCATTTTAAGTGAATTGCACCATTCTAGCTGCTGGTGCAGATGACTATTATCCATGATTAATTTTCTCGCAACACACAGTGAAAAGGAAGATGTGCCTAACAGATCACTCTGAGCTTCACTATATTAACACACAGTTTTTACTCAGCCCAAATTCTGAGATTCCAAGCCAGAGCATAGTGACTGATCTTTGAGCATGGCATTGCATGCAGGTGTGGATGGTATGCCTTTGCAAATGCTCTCTGGCACATGTGACTAACAGAAGGTGACAAAATACTGTCCCACATACTGAGTAACTGCTGGAAAAATATGGTTGTTCAAACCATGTTTGCAAACCTGCTGTGCAAAGTCTGGTATATGGAGCCACGTAGTACATGCACACAGCCCAGCAGCTCCAGGTAGGACCTGTCCAGGATGCAACACGACTTGCTAGAATGCTCCTAGTTCCCATGGGAGACAACTCATTCCCTAGAAAGCCCTGTATCTGGTGCATTACTGTCTTTATTAGGGATGAGAAAAGTGCTCCAGAACTTCCAGATTCTCAGCTACCTGGAGCCCTAAGTGGTGCAGCCTACATCACTCCCTTCCCTCAGTCAGGCTCTCCAAACAAACAGCCATAGTTGGGAAAAACAGGAATCTGTATTGAGGAACATGTAGGAACAATTCCAGATGAATTAATCCAGCAGCAGCAACACAGACATCCAGAAGGTCAGAAAAATAAAGCTGATGCCTGCAGCTAAGACAGACAATCTTTTCAAGCATCTGTTGTAGGAGACCAAAGAAATAGAACACAGAGGAACTCAACAGGTATCTAAAGAGTGGTGTGCAGCTGGAAGCCAAAACTTTATCACAGCTGAAAACAATTTTCTTCGCAGAAGTCAACATATATATGGATCTCAATTGCAAATGAAAGCATTTGCTTGATTGCAGGAAAACAACTGCCAAAGGCTAGGCAAAGAAACAAATTCCTTCTACATCCAAAGCTCTGATTCTTAAGAAATAATAGAAAACAAATACAAAACACTAAAGAAACCTCCACGTATCATTAATCAGCAATGATGGGCAGAAGATGGGCTAGTGTCAATGAGGTGGCATCTTAGCTCAGAAAAGTCCTCTGTACAAAACTTTCCAAAGTCAAGGTATCATTTTTGAAACATCCAGAATTGCCTCACTATTATCTTAAATCTGTAAATGAGATTACTTTGGTGAGGACAGAATATTTTTCCAGAACAGCAGTAAGGATGACATGCACAGAAACATCCAGCTAATTTGAAGAAAGGATTTGATATTTAAACACATAGACAGTAGTCATGTGGGAATTTAGAGATGGAGTAACTGCTCTTACACACAGTGGACTCAGGAGTCCCCTGAGGCACCATGACAGGGATGCTCAGGGCACATCACCCCTCCTTTGCAGCAGAATACACTATATTTGGTCACTGCAGCCAAACTCACAGCAAGTAAGGACTCTGCTTTGGTAAGTTCTCAGGTTGTCATCACAGGCAAGGTGACACTGGAACCAAAGGTAAGATGTGGTCATCTTTGACCCACACACTTAGGAGACATGGCACAACTACCCAGTATTTGTTCATGTATCTTTGGGGATACTCCTGCAATAAGGCTACTCCAAAAAGGAACAGATACTTTTATGAGTATGTTTTGAGTTGCAACAGTAGAGACCGCACCAGCGTCCACCAAAAGAAAAGTCACTCCTACTAAAAGGAGATAAAACTAATAAAACAAGTCTGCAAAGGAGGCTGCAGTTGACCCACACTGAGCAACTGGCCACAGCACTTTTGGATCAAAGCCAGTGAAAAATGGGAGTGCCTTGGATCAGTCATGTGGTTTTACAATTGAATTAAGCTTCTCCTGCTGTAGTCCTTGAGCATAACCCCACACGTGGTAAAATACTACCCCCATGGCACTGCCTGCAGTACAGGCTCAATCTCTTCAGTAATTCTGAAGACTGTTTCTCTAGAATACTAAATAGCTGTTTAGCAAATGCATAACAGGAAAACCATCACCAACATATGCAACAACAGTTCCTTTACCTGTATTAAGCAACTAATATAAATCCTGTTCCCCAACTTCTCTAATGCTGGTGAAAGTTTGGCAAGCTGCCCCTCCTCAGCTAATGATGGCTCCAGGCTTTGGAAGGGTGTGGAGGATGGGGGAGGAAAGCTAATGCCTGGGGAGCAAATACAGACCCCAACAAGGTGTCAGCATCCCATGGCATGCTGACAAAGCACCACCTTCACTGCATCATTTAGGGCATCACTTAGGGCATCACTTGCAGAGGGCACATCTTGCTCGGATGTACATCAATGCCCATGTTTTTAAGGGGTTAAAGTGGTACATTAATCCTTGTTACTCCCAAGTTATCTGTGACCATTTGTACGCTATGAAGTTTTCAAGTGACAGACTACACTCTTTAGGCTGGAGGTGAAACTCTTCTGTAAAACAATGAATAATAAGATCAACAGGCAGTAGATAAGCATAAGAAAATTAATTCAAAACAGATTTTCAAAAAGTAATCCGAAGTAACTTTCTACAAATAAAATTTAACTTGTGAAGCTTATTGATACAGGATGTTATAGAGGGCAATGTAAGAATCAAAAGGAAACAAAATAAGCTTTTTATCTTACATAAATTAAATAAATGTATTTAAATATATTAAATAGATGCAGCATATCTATTAAGACAGAAGGAACCTTTGTCTCATTAAGTAACTAAACAGCAAAATGCCTGAAATAAGGACAACCACTCGTGAGAGATCCCTTATACATCCATGCATTTCACATGCTATTTCCCTGTGCTTGGGCAACCTCAAGATAATGAGTATCACATGACAGGATGTGAGGCAAATACAAGGCAAACATGCAAAAGCCTTGTCTCAGCCTTGGGTTTCTAAAAATGCAGAAACCATGTATGTTCAAATTAATTCAAGATTACTCCCATTTTCTGAAAAAAAAAATCAAACAGGTGCATGGTATGAAACACAACAACACATATTAGGTTAAAAAGTGAAGAACAATTACAAGTTCATCTATCCAGATTTCCCATTGTTGTTGTTAAGTTAGTTTTTCAACTTGCTCCATTTGCAATGTCTTGTCAGGTCAGAGCATTCAGCTTTCACTGATGAAAACCTCATCTGAATAAGCAGTCCAAGCTCACTCAACACAAAAATCAAGTTAACAATTCTGGTGCTCAAAGTATTTTGTAGGAAGAAAACACGTAGCATCACATGTCAACACTTCTATAATTTTCTTCTTTTTCAATCCACCCTCTACAATCTTTCCTACTTAACAGACTGCTGTGACATACACACCTCTGCGAATACTAAACTAGCCCTGCCATCACTATTTCTGTTGTTTTTAAGCAAAGAAAAAGTCACATTTATTTTGTAGTAGCAATAGTTTCTTTTTTATTTTTAATATACTTTAGGAAACAATATACAAAGCTGAGCTTTGCCACCATTTTCAAATGGTGGGTTGCTCCAATTACACAAATTCAGCGTTTTGTGATGGTTAAGAACAGCAGTCAGCACCAGACTTAAACAGTTAGCTACAACACAAACATCCTTCGAAATGAAATGTCATAATATCAAGACAGGTAAACCAGGAGTTAACATATGACAACTGTTGGGGAGGTGTCTTAAATCATTCTTGTTGAATTTTATATTTCATTAAATATTTTATACACATTTTCCTGTTTACAAGTTTTAAACAAAACCTCCCTTGAGGAATTATTTAAGTACAAAAATGTTCAACAAGAACAGTTCTAATAAAGAATCCCCAAACAGACCAAATTTTAATGTGTTGACCAAAGGAAATGAAAACCAGTGTTTCTTTGCTTAACATGTTTATTACAACAGATACAATTCACATCTGACTAGCTTTTTTTTTCCTCTTTCCCCTCCCACAACCATGTTAACATGTTCATTGGGCTATTTCCTTATATTTGAGCAAGTAATGTACTTTCAGCACACATGCCCAGCAGTACTATAAGTCCATTCTTACAGGGTGCAAATGGAAATACGTTTCAATAATTTATACAAACAAGTGGGTTATGCTCAATCACTGCAATTTTAAGCTACTGTACACAGGAATGAAAAGATTATAGAAAAAGTGCCATAGCAACAGTGCCTTAAGAAAAGAGAAAATTAGAAGCATTAAAAAGCTGATAAAATCAGATTTAGGATTTCACGGGGAAATGGAACACAGAAGATGAAAAACATTTCTCTGTAAAACAGAAATGGAGAAGCACTGCTCTCGATTCGGTGCAAGTGTGGAAACAGTTGTTTCGTGGTATTTTGTACATTGCCCAAACTGTTGCAGCCTTAGACACAGATCGCCTGGCGCTTGCATTGAATTTTAGGAAATGAAAGATCTTTGAACGATAAATTAACTAAAAAAAAAAAAAGAACAACAAACAACCAAAAAAAAAAAAGAAAGCTAATTTTGCAGACAGGTTTACATGTAAGAGGCTAGGTATTTAGCCACCTCAGCATTGATTAGTTTTGGATGTCTAAGCTCTGATACACATGGCTTCCCATGGCTTCACTCTACAAAATATATTTACAACGTGAAGAATACATCTACAAGAAATCTACATTTCAAGGGTTTTACAAATCATTCTTGTATCTTTCCCCTGAATTTGACTCCCTCCTGTCCCCTTCCCCATGTCAACTTTTTTCTGCCCAGCTCAACGGTCCAAAGTCTACTCAAATGCAGCTCAAAAGTGTTAAGACTGGGCATCAGTTTAATAGTTCCTGTACTCAAAACCATGTGCAATTGTTTACAACTTTTCACACCATGAAGGAATTCTGATTCTTTAGCTTTTCAAGTTCTTTAATTTGTTGCCTCAAAAATAGTATCCTGCAAGAGAAAAGAAATAAATTAGTATAAACATTTTTATTCTAGAGATACACTGAATAAGCATCTACACAAGTACTTCTTGTACACAATTTCAGTGAAAAATAAGAAGTTCCTTAACTCCATTAAAAAAAATCAAATATTAAGTTAATTTCAAATCTGTTCAATAACCTAAAACCACTGTACACAGATGCACAGAGACCTGGTGTGTTTTCATGATGACTTTTAAGTCCCATATAAATATTCTATAAAGTCTGAAGCAGCTTTAATCAATGCAGAAAAAGCATCCAATTCAGCAGATTTTTGTGGAACACTTTTCAAAGATGAGCCCAGTTTAGTAAAAATGAATTTTCTACCAAAAAGTAGGTGAAAAATTATTACGATAGACACACCAAAAAAATGCCATTTAACTTAAAGGTATGGGCATATAAAATATAGCAGTCAATTAAAGTGCCTTTTCACATTCTCTCAGTTATGGTTAAAACAATGTATTTGCTTTGCCTAGAGCTGAAGTTCCTTTTAAGAACAAATTTAAATAGTTCTCTTCTGTGTGAAAGTTCAGAAATATTATCATTCAAATATACTGGCTCTGATAACCCCATCCTTTGCAAAAGCCTCCCCCCATCAACTTGTTACTTATGCCGTGTATTCCACATCTTTGGGACTGCAGCAAAAATAAAAGATAAATGTTACCACAGATTCAAAGTCATAATAATCATTCTCCATTGACAGTGTACAAGAAATGAGATGCTATTTAGTGAGCTAACAATGACATTGGACATGTTATTTCAGATCAAACACTCACTCGGAGACAGAAAAGACACCTTAGGAAATGAAAGCTGTAGGAAACCAAGCAGTTCATTAAATAAACTACAGAAACTGCAATTTATGTAGTGAAGTTCTGAAATAAAACTTCAGAAAAAATGGATATTTTCAATTCTTTATCAGGACAGATTTACAAATATATCATAGCTTACTTCTGACTAAAGGATTGTTTTACTAACTGCCAAAATGCAGGAGCTTCTAGGATAAAGATACCTGTTTAAACATCATGCAGTGCTACTAAGGTGGCTTCAGATAGTAAATCAGAATCACTGTTCAAACTGCAGCATGACTTAATAGCTCGCATAACATCACTCAGAAAGGAAACTGAAGGAGTGTGAAAGAAGAATCAGGATCATGACTTCTGGTAAAAACTTTGAGCATGTATGGTAAGACTAAAGTTTTCAGTCATTAACAGTGTGGTTGTGTATCACCTCAGTGATACATAACACACCTGCTCTTACTGACTTCAGAAGCAAAGTGTACTTTCATATAAGCAAACATTTTTTCCTTAGCTTATGATACAAATTACACATGTTCAAACCTGCTCCAGCTTTACACCTAACAAATGTCTTGTAACCTTTTGTGTTTCAGACCAGCATAAACTGTGCAGATGTGCATCTGTGTGATCTGTGCATCCTGTACAGGCAGATATTCTAGAAGCATCCTGAAATACTGTGAGTTAGTCAGGTTTTTTGTAAAGCACTAAGGTATCTGCAAAGACACTTTTCTATCCAAGTGGAAAGATACAGAAGTTGTGTTATCTGGTTCTATCCACTAGAGGCTGAGAGGTGTCCGTGTTGGAAGCAGGTAGAATGTACACAGGGTACACAGCTTGCACATGTGGCAAGTACCAGCACGCTTGCAAAGTCACCCGTAAACAGAACTGGTGCAAAGCAATGCCACAACAAGAGTTCTATTACCACCCTGAAAACTGATGATAAAGAGAGTACACACTTACCTTTGCTCACGCAAAGTTGCTTGAATTTCACATACTCGAACTAAAGACCTTAAATTCTTTAATTCAGTACAAATTTCTGACATATGGACACTTCCCATGTTATGGGCTTCCTCACGTAACCTTGATGCCTGCAATGGTCACACATAAAGGTTAGGATTTTGAGTTATGCATTGGAAACAACTGGCTGTAGCCAGAGGATTGCTGGATGAGTGTGTCTTGGAACAGCCAAGCACTAACTTCAAAAGGGAGTACTGAATCAGAAGCACATTGAATTCTCTATAAAAGCCCATACAGAATCAGAAATGAACAACACTAGCTGCCCAGAAACTGTCAAACCCAGGCCTATGCTAAGGCAAGGACAGTTTAGATTTTCTTGATGCCAACAAATATTTTACCTGACCATCTTGAAAGACAGTATGTGACAGGGCTCCGAGTTTACAAAGTAATTTGTTCTAAGTAGTTAATAGTCTCCATCCATTATATCAACAGCTAACATAAATATCCCATCTAAATTAAGCCCTAATGACAAAAATAACTGAATGTCATCTTTCCAGCTACTCTATACATGGAAAAAACCACTTTGCAACCCTCTTCAGGTGTTTTCTTCCAGACAAACGCCATTATTTTAATACTCCGACACAGTTAGCTGGAGATAAACAGAAGTGTAAATTTAGAGGGCATGACCTATCATCAATTTCTATTTGTGTATTTCTCTATGTCTTCCCACTGAACTGGATATGGCTCCAGAGAACTCAACAGCACCAAGAAAATCAGTCTAACTACTCTGAGGCCCTCTGTATTACACTCCAGTAAGGAAAGAGAACTTCTTGCAAGTGGTACATGGCAAAAAAAAAATTATTTCAAACACAGCCTTGCCAGCAGCATTACTGTTTAGCAATGTTATTTTCTGCTGTACTCGGTCTGGCTGGGATGGAATTCATTTTCTTCATGTTTTGGATTTGTGACCAAACCAGTGTTGGTAGCACACCGATGTTTTAGCTACTTCTGAGCAGAGCCTACAAAGCATCAAGGGTTTTCCCCTTTCTCTCTCTGACCCCCTGTCCACCCAGGTTGTGGGTGGACAATAGGCAGGCAGGGAACAAAACTGGGGTTGCTGACCACAGGGATATTCCATACCACACGATGTCACGCTCAGCAGTAAAACTGAAGGGCAGTATTCCAGGGGACTGGCTGGGCATTGGCTGGCTGGTGTTAAGCAACAGCTTTTGCACCACTTTCTCCCACCCTCTTTTACTCATCAAGCTGTCTGTACCTCAACTCACGAGTTCTCACACCTTTACCTTTCCAGTTGTCTCCCCTATCCTCCTGGGGGAGAATGAGCAAGCAGCTGTGTGGTGCTTAGCTGCCTACAGGGGTTCATCCACAGCATCTGCTTAAGCACTTGTGTACTTGATTTTTCCTTCCCAAAAATAATGTCACTTAGCACAGGTCTCCATCAGCATCTGGCATTTCTCCAATCCAAAACAGCACTTTGAGTTCTAATTCCCTACATTCAAATTTTTCTTTTCTGGCCTGTGTTAACACTCTGGAATACCCTGGTCTCCAGTAGGGTATCATTTCACGTGTCTTCCCTGAACAACTCCAGTTACTGGACTGTTTTTCAGTTTTCCATATTAGTTGCTCTTTTTATGAGTTCTGCAAGGTAACTGCTAGTGGTTCAAAAATTGTTTTAGCTACTAATTACTGCATAGCACATTTCTTCAAGTCTGACTGCTCCAGCACATACCTTGTCCTGGCTCATCTAATTTATTTACTTATTCGTTTTTTTAACTTACCCTGGCACATGCTCTTATACCCTAATTTCAATTTACACTATACACCTGGCACCTACCTAAAGAAACCAAGGCACTCCATATTTTAGTCTCTCCAGTCTGATCTATGTCATCTTCTTCACTATGTACTGCACTTACACTTTCATTCATAACACTTTCTATATAATGAAAATATCATTATTAAAAAAATCTGTTGCAATTCAAAAGCACTGGAACTTTAAGCAAGACTGAAAATGCTGAATGGCAGTCACATATAAAACTTGCAGTCTGGCCTAATCTCTCTTCCCTCTCCCCTTTTCTGGCTAAGGACAAGCATGAGAGTTTTTTCTTTTAAATACTTTTAATTCCTAGAAAAAGCAACTTGAGTAAGAAAACCAATTTTTAAGCTACACATTATGCACTCTCACAGGGAACAAAGAACAAGTGTACTCACCTGCTTTTCTGCGTGGTCTGCAGGCCAGCCTTGAACATGCTTTATAAGGTTTTCATTGAAGTGTGCTGCTAGCGTAGGTGTTAATGAACAGGTGGGGCGTACAGATGGATTCTGTGGTGCAGGTGTTGAGTTTGATGCACTACTGCTAGAGGTATGATTTGGGCCTGGTGATGGACTTCTTTGACTACTAGAAGAAAGAATATTTTTAAAAAAGTGAGCATTTAAAAACATCTGTGAAGCTAGAGAGAAATAAACACTGAAAATTCATTGCTTCCAGGCACAAAAATACATAAAGCACTTAAACCACAAATAAATACTTCTGATAGACCAAATCTGTGCCATTTTAACAAACCTCCTGCTTTTATGGGAACTCTTTGAGTGCTACAATTGAACAGGGGTTTGTTTTTGTGGGGTTTTTTGTTTTGGTTTGGGTTTCAGTTATTTGTTTGTTGGGGTTTTGTGTTTGTTACTTACCTCCAACAGTCATTCAAGAGATGTAAGCTGTGACTACATTTCAGTGTTGGACAGAGAATATAAGAATATACACTTGTATGTTCTTCCTTCAAATAGCTACAAACCTAAGATTTTCAGTAATTTTGTCTCAGATGGGAGTCAAACAGGTTTATGCAGCAGAGTATTGGCAAGTGTCATAATCATCATTAAGAACAAAGCGTGATGTCCTGATATAAAAATACAGCCATATGGGATTAGAGGAATATCACCACTTACTACTAGTGCCAAAACACAAATGCCTAGATGGTTTTGCTACACTGTACATCCTTAATGCACTCAGGAGACCAGAAGTATCACAGCAGCAGTATGTTTGCAGCCTGACTGCTTTACTGGAACATACTCACTGTAACAATGATGGTACCCCACAGTTACGATGTTCTTTGGCTCTATAATACTGGGAAATAGTAGTACTAATTGTTAAGTACCTAGACGTAACTCCTAACAACCTTCCAACTGGCAGCAGCTTTTCAACACAGGCCATAATTTCAGTCTATTTCTTAAAACTTTGTATCACTTGCGGGCAACAAGTAAGAAAGTATTATGAAGGAAAACCAAATTTTAATGGACTCTTGATTCATCACCTAACCTGCTCCCTTGAGGACTGCAAACATCCTGACAGAACCCAACTTTATAGTCCAATGCCCAGATATTTATTGTCAACAACTCGCACTTGTGACGAATTACAGCATCAAGAATTACAAACAGCCAATAAACTGGCTGTCTGACATCAACCTGTTGTAACAAGAGAAGGCTGAGGAAAAGGGGATGGAAGGATCTTCTTGCAGATTTTTACTACTTATGGGGAGAGCAATCAGGCTCTTCTCAGAGATGCACAGTGATAAGACAAGAGGTAGAGACACAAGTTTAAACAAGGGAAATTCTAGTTAGACATAAGGGAAAAAAAATCACCATAAAGGCAGTCAAACCTTAGAAGATGTTCAGAGATGTGAAAAAAAAAATTCCCTAAATAATGCCCTTAGCAGTTCAAAATTGCCAGTCCTATTCTGAGCTGGGATTTAAGTAGATCATAACTAGAAGTCCCAACCTAAATTATTCTAGGTTTCTACATACTCATACACCATCACCATAGTGATGGTGCAGAGAAAGGCTACATTTGTTAACTAAGTAGAATTCAGGAATAACCTTCAATGCTTATTTACTCCTTAATTCTAATAGAATTGAAGTTTCCCCTATGACTTGCCTCCTCTCCATTTATCCATCTGGCTGCTCTTACTCCTACTTCATCCATAAAAATCACTAACACATCAGAAAGGTTTCAGGAAAATAAATCTGTGGGTTTCTCAAAAATAAAGTTGTATCTTAATTATGACTAAAACACATTGTCACAAGATATCCTAGCACTGCTATGCCATCAGCAGGGGGAGCTACGAATGCAGCAATGGTAGCTCCAAACTATCACTGTATTTTTGGATGCTTCACTAAGGCAATACCTGCCTTAGCTGAGTTAGACTCACTATGCCATAGGTAATGGAATGCCTTCAGAGAGCCAAAAATATCTGTACAAGAGTATGAGGACAGGATGGTTTTCAAATACACTATTGCAAACTACAAAATCTTACAACCTGTGAAAAATGGAATGAAACGCCTCCCTCCCCAGCACTCCTCCAAGGTAAAGTGTTCCCAGTCCTTTCAGGAAACAAAAAGAAACTACCAACCTGATGAAACTATTAATTACAGAAACACTCAATTTCATTTTTAAAGGAGCCATAATTCATAGCATGTCTTTGGAATAGCCTCTAACAGACAGACTCACTGTATGCCTGCATTGTGTTAATTTCCTAACTTATATGGCTGAAATGTTCACAACTTGCAAGTTAGCAGTAGCTATTCAGGTATTTCTTAGACACTGTTTCCTCCCCAACAAGTTAAAAATAATTTTACCTCCATTCACTTCAAAATTTTAATAATAGTAAGAGCAACAGGAATGTAGTTGTGATTAACTTCTGCACAATTAATCTCTATTTAAGGTGCAGAAAAATGCAACCTAATTAACTCAGAGCTGAAATGATTTTGGACCATCTATGCACAGTTCAGGTTGCTAAGTAGTTGTTCACTCCTATAAAAGTAAATTACATTGGCCACCAAGAGCCATCCCCAATCCAGATGACTGCTTTCACCTGCAAAGGAATAATCTGTTCTACACCAATTCAGAAATACTGCCTGGACACAGGAAATCTTTTGCAGATAAGTAATCTACACCTGAGCCAGTCCACTTTCATTCAACTCCACTGCACTCAAGAGAACAAAGCAGCAGTAGCACAGGTCTTTCCAAGCTACCTAGTTCCTTAATCTTCCAACTTTGTGCAAATGAGGTGCTTCCAAAGCAAATGGAAACACGTGAGCTCACAATGCACAATAACACACCAGAGTCACAAACGTGTATTAATTTGAGAGATACAGGATCCAGGACTAACATGGTGGCAGTATCTCTCACACTGGCCTGCAGTGCCTCCTGCACTGCCTCCCCCTCAGCATGGGCTGGGGGTGGCACCTGCACAGCGCCCCTGCTGCAGCAGGACAGCTGCTGGGATAGTCTCAGCTCTGCCCAACAAAATGCTGGTGCCAGACGGAGCAACGGTTTGCAAAGGGCAAGCAGGTCCCTAAAGGGTTCTCCCTGTGAGTAAGGGTTATGCCAGAGCAGAAAGCCCTGTAACCCAAAGGGAGAGGGGTATGGACTAGCAGCCCAAATGCCCACCAGTATCAACTCACTCTGGCTCCAGGCCATGGTGAATGTGTACGAGAGTATGACCATCTTTCTTAGGAACATTTCTTATGGGGAAAGAGTGATGAGCAAAGAACAAAAGGGTCTGTGACTGGGAGCTGTACCTCTAAACGTCACCACTCCTGATGAAAAAAGTTCAGCTTGCTGCAAAGTGTAATTTTATTTTTGGTACTGTAATTCAGAAAGATTTAAACAGCACCATCCATAATTACTAGAGACTGGAGCTGGTGCACTTTGTTTTTATTCTCCTCAAAGAAATAAATCAGTTTTGGGTTTGTAACCTGACAAAGATTAGAATCAAGTGTCTGCAAAATAGTCAACATTAAAAACTGAAGAACTGCTGACTTGCTCCCATTTGTACCTTCAAACTGATCAAATCACAGGGTCTCCAGTAAAGCCAGTTACTGGAATATGACTGCCAAACAAAGAAAAACCCATCATCCCAAAAATCACAAACCAATCCCTTTCTCCTCACAAAAACAGCCAAAACCAACAAAGATTTGAAAATCTAACAATAAGTCAGTGCACTGGTGACACACAAAGGTCCCCTTTGTTATTAGTCCCAGAAGGGCAGATAAAAGGACCTCACTATTTAATGATTTGGAAAGCACCACTGTGTAGCTTCAGGTATGCTGACAAGTAAAGAGCATTGTTTGCTTTTTTGCTTTTTTAATACCATACTGCACACCTTATTCAACCACTCTTAAAATCCAGCTTTTAAGTGCAACACATTGTAGATTTACATAACTTCTAAAAAGTCAACTTGCAACCACCTCCTGCCACAGTTCTAGACTATCATTTTATGGCAGATCTTTGTTCAAGGCCCCTGGAACCAGTATGACAAAATGCACAGCATCCAACACTAGGGAGAGTCCATCTTTCCAAAAGAAAAAATTCAAACAAGACACTGAGTCTAAACCCAGATTCTTATAAATCAATGGTTAAACCTACATATATCATGCAACATCTGAATAGGTTGCAATGTTGACAAAAAAGTCTGGCCAAGGAAAACTATTTGAGGAACTTACTTAATTGTTAATGTTTTTCATTGAGGCAGAAAAATCACCTGACAAAAATTCATACTAATTTAAAAATCAAATTACACTTCAGCAAGACACTAAAAACATCTAACACTAAGAAAATCACATAGAATCACAGCATTTAATCCCACAGCTGCACAGAGAAACAGAAACTCCAAAATCAAGAAATCACAGTATAAGGAATCACTCAACTTCGACTCCAGTGACAGGGCATGAATATGAATTCTATTTTGCTTCTGTTAATGGAACTCTGGTGGTTGTCCCAAAATGAAGACTCTACCACATCACCTCTGTAACAAAGATATTTAGCTGCATCCTCTTAGTTGCAGCAGAGTTAAATTACATGTTCAGTACACAGACCAAAGAAGAGTCCACTAACTGCAACATATACAGCACAGATTGGATCCAGAGAAAAAACTGAGGACAGAACAGAGAAGTATTTCCATATACCTTGAACGCTGAAGATTTCGTGGAGAGGCAGGTTCATGACCTGCCTGCTTGTCAGCTATTACTGGCTGCTGAGGTGCTGCCTGGGAAGCTGGTCCTTGTTTAACACCTGGAGTAGCAACCTGGAAAGTTCAAAACTTCATTAGATTTCCTCCAAAGGAAAGAGCAAGGGTAAGAACCACAGAAAACCATGGAAATTACAAGTTATGTCACTGGTGGTGTTTTTTTATACAAGGTCCTTTGTTGACAGAATTTTTATTCTCTTCTTGAGGTGCTTTTTTTTAACAATCATCTCTAGTTCCACAGCTGTAATAGAGAGGTTTTTTTACTAAAATAGAAAGAGCAGGTACCTACAGACATAACAGAAGAAAATTTAGACCATCTAACATGTCAAAATATTGCAAGTTTATTAGGTAAAATGATTCAACTCAGCATCACTTTTGATTGTACCTTCAATATGAGCTCATTTTCAACCTCAGTTCTTCACTACCAAAAAAAAACTTTCACTTAAAAATTTAAGAGTTTCCCACTTGAAAATACATTGCACAGTGTCAAGTGCAGAATTATGTCACAACCATATTATAACATCTCTATCAGAAATGGAAAAGAAAACCTAAAGCATATTTATCAGTCTGCCACTCCTCCATTACCTGTTCTGTCAGTTCTAAACTCATGACTGACTAAAACCACAGTCACCAGTACCTTCTTGCTTTTCCTGTAGAATGCATTCAGTACAGGATACTGAGACAGTAGCAGTGAGACAGTCTCTTTTCTGTGAATTTCTGAACTACAACAGGATGGCAAGTTTGGGGATATACTAATGTCTAAATTACAGTAAACTAAGTTGAACATACTTGTTTTAGCCCAATGCTTTGCATACATACCTCAGTCAATTTAAAGTAAGTACAAGAGAGGATCAGCTTCATAATTTATCTCCCATGCTGCAAAAACCAAGCTAACAATTTTGAGAGGGAGGGAGCAAAGAAAAAAATGTGTCCTAGAGATCCATAAAGAAAAGACAAATCATGCAGCCTGTTTGGCATTTGCTGACATCAAGCAGGTGTAGATTACTAGCTAGTGGTCATCTAAACTCTAGAAACTCTCTCAGGTTCAGAAACAGACTCCTGTGAAACAGACCACAGCAAGCCAGACAGTATCTGCTGGAGTAAACTTAAGACATAACTGGACTTATTTAAATACGCTCAGAATCTTAATGTAAATCCAAACCTACTTATATGTCCATAAAAGTCACTTCTTAAAATTATCATCAGTGTGNAAAATAAAGAAAATGGACTGTAAAGAAAAACTGGGATTTGTGAGTCATGCTTTTTGGGAGGAACCTTAGGAGCTATTACATGTTAGCTTCAGTTAATGTTTCCCAGTCTCTGATTCAGCTAAGGAATTCGGACTGAATGGGAGTGAGGGGATAGGAAGAGAAAGGGACATCATGTTATTGATTTGTAAACACCAATAACATTTCTAAACCAAATTTGAGACTACATCAAGTCAACTTCCCCAAGAATTTCTCTCCCATTCTAAAAACCTTTTATTAGCTGAAGTCTAGAGAATTCTATCAGCTGTTGCCTTTGAAGTATGTTTTAATTTCCACTAAAATACNCATGCTGCAAAAACCAAGCTAACAATTTTGAGAGGGAGGGAGCAAAGAAAAAAATGTGTCCTAGAGATCCATAAAGAAAAGACAAATCATGCAGCCTGTTTGGCATTTGCTGACATCAAGCAGGTGTAGATTACTAGCTAGTGGTCATCTAAACTCTAGAAACTCTCTCAGGTTCAGAAACAGACTCCTGTGAAACAGACCACAGCAAGCCAGACAGTATCTGCTGGAGTAAACTTAAGACATAACTGGACTTATTTAAATACGCTCAGAATCTTAATGTAAATCCAAACCTACTTATATGTCCATAAAAGTCACTTCTTAAAATTATCATCAGTGTGTTTTTTCTGGCTCTTAAATTAATAGACACATACTCAAAAAAGTCTGAACAGCACATGAAAGAAAAAGCAGGATTATTGTATGGTTACTCTGTTGTTGAGGGGACTAAAATACTAGCAGTTTGTAAGCTGATTTATGAAAACAGACAATACAAGTACCTTTATGAAATGTATGACATAAAGAGCTTTGCTCTTACTGCCTGAATTTTGCTCAGCCTGTGAGCAGATATCGACTATTGAGGCTGTTCAAATAGAAGGAATAATTTCAAAAGGAAAGTCCATCAGAGGTAATAAAATCACCTTGCGGATCCAAACTGGAAAAGTAACGANTTATTAGCTGAAGTCTAGAGAATTCTATCAGCTGTTGCCTTTGAAGTATGTTTTAATTTCCACTAAAATACTGATGCCTTGGTAGTATCTCCAGACAGCATCTGAAGCCAGCACAAGAATTTCTTCAGGAAAAGAAAAATTTACTAGAATTTCATGCTGGAGCTGCTCTGACAAAATACAGTCAAGTAGTTGCTTCCAGTCATTTGTTTCTTTTGGGAGAGACACCACAGATATTTTATCATCCTACATACAAAAGCTAGCAATGGATATACAGGAGCAGTACTTAATATTATGAACAATGATTTCTTACTACGGTATGGCAAAACTGAAAAGGATTTTACCTTCTGCTGGGATGATACTGGTGGCGTAGTCATCAAAGGTTTAAGTGGAACAGTGTTAGTCTGTGGCGTGCTTATCCTGGGAGATACGTATGATCTTGGTGATGAGGCATCAGATGTTAAAGACATTGGAGACTGATTAGATGGCTGAGCTGTAAAGGAAAAAAGGAATATTTTCAATAAAACTGTATCCTGTATTAAATGTGAATTAGATTTTCTTTTGGTATTTTGGACTATGCTGTATTAGATAATATACAAACATGTTCACATTGACATGGCTGTGAGGTGAACAACTGGAACAATCAAATGTTCAACAATCCTAGCTAAATAATTATGTTTTCCACAAATTCCACTTCTAAAACTTCAGGGGAGGGGAAAAGAGATGAAACTATTAGGCAATGCTTTTTTTACACATGAAGACATTGAATCAGTTTCATTTGCAACTCCTGTTTTAGGGAACTCAACTTGATTTAACTGAAAGTATGAACAGTTTATCTAGAAACCTGTTCACTCATTGTAGGCACCTACCAACAGTCCCCCCACCACTACCCATGGTTAGAAATTAGCATTAGTGTAATACTAATTACCTACTCAATGACTGCATTGATTGTTTTGGTTTAAGTTTCTAGCTATAATAAGTTACAGACCAGAACATATTGAAGATATTTGAAAGAATATGTTGCCTGGAAGCAATAAAAAAATCCCTCACCAGGCAGAGCAAACTTTCTTTCAAGCATTTAAGGCCTCCCCCAAGTGTCACAGTTGCACAGGACTACAAGAAGGGTGTTCAACCAAGGAAGAGTTATGTTTCAAATGAACATTAAATAGCATCCAATTAAGGTCCAGAATAAATTGAGAGGGTCTCGCACAGGTTTCACATTACTCTCTATATAGAGTTAGTTAACATACAAAGAAATCCCAAAAGGTGAGACAGAGAAGCGTATTTACTCAGTTGTGTGTCAGCTTCCTGCTCCCCAGGTAACAATTTTTTAACCTATCTCTGGAAAAAGTAGCCATTCAACATCCTCCAACACCAGGTGACCAAAGATATAAGAGCTTCTACACATTCCAATTGTATCAGCCTTTTTAAAATGCAACACACAATTTTATGTAAGTGAAAAGAAGACTCTGAGTACCTTGCGTAGACAGTTGTGCAGCTTGAGAAATTAAGGAGGTGATATTGAAAGCAGATGGTCCAGCAGTAAGAATTTTATGGAGTATAGACTGCAGAGAGGCTTGTGTCACAGCTGCTGTTAGAACTGAAAACAAACGTTCTGTTTTACTGACAATTCCAGAACATCACTTTAAACTGTTCAAATTGGCTAAATACATTTAAACTACCTTTTCTTTCAGATTTTGTTCCCATATCCACAATGAGCAAAGATCCACGTGAACTATTTTTCAATTACTTGAATTCAAGTTGACTTGGAATGTCAAGCAAGTCCTTTATTTAGCAGTTTGATTTTTGAGAGACACACTCAAAAAAAATATTTTTAAAAATAACTTCAACTCTTCAGCTTGACCCTATGGATCAATAATAATTCTTGTAAACATCAAGAGAACACTTGTTCAATTGGCTACTGTAAGCAGAAGGTGCGTGGATAATTTTTTACACTAGAATAATCTTTAAAAAAGCAAAAAGCAGTTCCACTTAAACTCAGCAAAAGAGATGGGGGGCAGACTTTCTGCTCAAGGGGAAAACCCCAGATCTTTCCAGTTAAAAATCTGTTTCTTCTTTAAAAAATAAACACAAACCAAAAACCAAGCAAAAAACCTTATCTGTTCTGTGTTTAGCCATCCCATGTTCTTCCCACCCAGTAAAAAAATCAACCAGTTTTGACTATTTTAAAACTGCATTACACAGGAATCTTACACAGGATCTTACCGTGTGAGCCAACGAGACTCTGAACTAACTATGAGCTTCTGAACTAATCCTTCCAAAAAGATCTACAGGCTCTGTGGGATACTTCCTGAACATACATTCCACCCATGCACAAACCTGAAAAAACTGAGTCACCAGAACAAGCACAGAGTAACCCTGAATCACGTGCTCAGCCCTGCTGTGCAAGGTGAGGTCACTCTGCCCACACGGACCCAGACAGGCCCTCATCCCACCAGAACAACTCTAAACACTCTTGTTCCAAGACAGACACAGCTGCTGCTCAGATAGAGCAAGAAAAAATTACTAGAAATTTCACTTGGCAGCTCTCTAATAAAACAAAACTGGAGTCTTGACTAGACCTTTTTTTTTTTCAACATAAACAACCATGATACTGTTTTTAGTCCAACTTGGTGCACGACAATTTTAAAAGTTTCCTCCTGTACAGATAAAAAAAACAAACAACAGTAACCTACTCACCCCTATTAGTACTGAATGAAGCCAGAGTCTTTGCAGATTAAAAGGAACCAACTGACAGCTTTTTCTTACAAATAACTGCAATGTACAGCATATTTTGTACGTATTTGGACTGTCATGGTTTGCACTTCTGGAAAGTTAATTAACTCTGGGCTCTACATGTAAATGTTTTGCCTCCTTTTCCAGTGATCCATGCACAAGAAGTTCAAAGAAGCAAACAAAAACTCCCACACCACTTGCTTCCTCAGTAACCTGCCACATGCAGACACATTGGATAAAATTGCATTCAAAATGCATCAACTCTTCTACCTGTACTTGCAGCAAAAGGCATTACAGCTGTGATAAACTATTTTCTAATAAACTGGGCCAGAGTGACAAAAATCTAAGGGATACACTGACTACCAGCCCAAAATTTAACCTGCTAGCACAGTTACTGACACACTAACTTTATTCAGAGACTAACTTGTTACGTTAAAGAAAAAAGTTGTTAGACAACAAGATTAAAGAATCCCTGGAAATTTCAGTATTTGCAAACACACATTAATACAACAGCGGCACAAACTACAGAACACAAAGAACAGTGCACGGAACAAAAGAACAAAGAGCTTTAATGCAATTTTGTGCAACAGACAAATGCTGATACAGCAATTCAGTCACCCCTCTCAGTTAGGCTGCTCATGTACATCAGAACATTTATTACACTGAAAAACTTAAATGTTAAAAGGGTTGAACAGAAAAACCAAACAAAACCAATCCCCACTTTACCTAGGGATTCATTTATTCACTTTTCCATTAAAATAAGGCCTTCATTCAGTACAGCTTGGTACCCAATAATACACTGAAGTGTGCAAATGAGAGATTACATCAACTTTAAAGAATCCTTACCTTCATTGATTTTGGATATATCTACGCTAGAATTATTAAGCTGCAAGGTGGCTTGCAGAGCAGGCAGAAGCTGTCGAAGGAGGTTTGGGTCCTGAAGTAATGGAGGAATTGGTGATTGTGGGACAGGTGAAACAGGAACTGTAGGAGCAGATGAAGCAGGCGCAGAAGTTGGATTCAGTCCAGAAGCAGAAGATGTAGAAGGAGTTGTGCAAGAATGGGATACAGACTTGTCCACAGATGCAGACTCTGAACAGAAGACAGACAGCACTTTTCATTTTCCCCAATATAACCTCACAACTTCTCACTAATACAACATTCGTTACAAGAAAAAACCCACAACATTAATAGAAAAAAATCTGAAGATATTTGATATGTAGTGCAATTTACACTATTGAACCTCATAATTATTAGGAATGCACACACACAACTTTTCCACTCTAAGATACTGTATGAAAACCTGCCAGTATCAAATATGGGACATTTTTCCCCCTAGCTTTCAGGACAAATGCAAGCCAAAAATTCCTTAGCAATCTTTTTCTTTTACTGTGCATTTTCTCATATTCTACATTTTTACTTATGATTTCGGTATTGCTTTGGAAAATAGACTGTGAACAAAAACTTTGTAAGTTATGCACTTCACATAAGCTGCTATGCCAAATCTGAGGGGAGGGTACAAGCTGTGCTTCATTTATTAGGAGACCAGACTACAAGAAGCTGCAAAATAAAGGCTTAAGTTTATAATACAAAATACAGCCACACTGCTGAGGATTTAGACAGGAAAATGAGCTGTACTGGAAATGTAAAGAAAAGTGCTGTTAATATCCCCAGCAGAGTGGAAAAATATCTAAAAATTTATCTTCCCATAATTAATTTTTAATATGTCAGCTTTTCCTGAAGCATCAAGACCTATATCCTTTCTTTATTAATATCACTTTACTAAATACCACCACTTATTATCCACAGAAATACATACTGTTTAAATTCAACTGTACTGTATGGCAATTTGTTCTGATTAATACGAGTTACTTAATTATTTAAATTTAATTTCCAGTTAACATGAGAGCTGCTCCTTCATTCCAGTACTGTTAGAAATTTCTGCAATGAAAGTATTTTAACTCACTATAAGTGTACAAGTAATGACTTCAAACATCCTTCCTTTAAGAAGCCTGGTCCACTACACTTCAATCTTGGCCTCCTCTTCTCTCACCCTCATCAAACCCTCAGAGATCTCTGCTCCCAAATTCAGTCAAAACTGATGCCTCTATAGCACCAAACAGGCCGGATGCAGAGCATAAAGCTGTGGATCCAAGATCTCTCCCAGGACGTTTCCCCATAATATTGAAGACCTGGATTTTAAACCCACCTCAAAATGGGTAGAGGTCTCTACCTGGATATTCCACATTTCAGGCAAAAATCCCAAAATAACTGGCTGGGAAATTATTTTACTTTAAAGGTGTGCTTGTGGTTTTTTTGTTTTGTTTTGATTTTTTTTGGTTTGGGGTTTTTTTGTTTGTTTGTTTGTTTGGTCGGAGAGATGGTCAAGGTAAGAAGATGCTGATTTTACTAATAAAGAAGTCAAAAAGTCTTGTTTTGTTTTACTACATATGAATAAAATGTTACAAAATTTCTAACAGCTTTTGTTTTCCAATAACTTTAATTGCAACTCTCAAGACTAATTTGGAGAAGAGCCCTCAAAAAACAAACATAAAAAATTACTGAAGTGAGTATTAATATGTAAATCCAATGAGATTAGAAATCTCAGTGAAAAGAAAGGGGACTTCTGCTTCCATACAGTTACAGCTTCAATAGTTTATAAAGGTGACAACTACTCCAGATAAGTAACTGAGAAATCTGAACCAGAAAGAAAATGCTGAGGAATCCAAATTTGACAGTTTGCAAGGATGCAAAGCCAGGGCACAAACACATATTCTGAAGCTTCACGCAAACTTCTGAAAAAGATGTGGCCTTAGCTAGTTACAAGCTCTTCAGGGCAAGGGGTTGGTTGCACTGTAACTATAAAGGCACCTGGTCATTTGGCCAAGAGCTTTCCTAAGAACAACATACAAAGGCACAAAAAAACAAAGACTGAAGATGGAGGGAGAAAAAAGCAGCTAAAAATTTCTGCATGGTTTTCAGTAACATATGAACTGGGACAGCTGATTAGGTATTAGCCTCTATTAAAACAATAAGTCATTAGTAAAAGTCTTTGTTTTAAACTACTGAATATAAAATCTTATGTTATAGTGTTCAAAGTAAATGGTAAGACAACTGCAGGTGAAGACACATCTAACAAACATGAATCTGATCACACTAAACAAAAACATGTGGAGTTTAAATTGAACTCAGATCTGTCATAGTCCAAATAAGGACAGGATACACTGGCAGACAAAAGCAAGGGAAATGAGCACAATGGGGCACATTAATACTTATACAGGCAAGTCTCCTACCCAACAGTTTTGAGAACTTTACAAAAAATCAACCAAATAAAAAAAGCCCCAAACAACAAAACACCCTCATTTCAAAACAAATAAACAAACAAGTACTGAGCAACTGCCAGCACGAAATTAAAAAGATACTTAAAGTAGTTAGGCTTGCCTTCACAGTAAACACTGAGTAATTTTAAGCACAGAAGCAACTCACTACTATGTTATTAATTCACATAAGCAATATCTGACCCTCAAACCACACCAATACCAAACAGCTGGAAGTGTTTTTCACCCACGCTGCAGCTCTGAACAGAAAATACACTGAATCAAAGGCAAACTCAAACCTTAACCCCAGTTCTGGGTATTCACTCATTTCTTGAATAACAGAACTCAAAACATGGCATTCAAAATGATGGAATTACACAAGGTCTGTGAAAGTACTCCAGCTTAGGTGAGTTTCCATGCTATAAAAATGTACACTGAATGACATTAAGACAACAGGGTGCAGTAAGGAGACACTATTCCATAGCTGTTTTAATGTAGATATTTTAAGTATGTGTTAAAATATATCTGTGAAAGGTATTTTTTTACCATCACCCAGATAAAACAGCTAAAGATGCAAAACAGGGACAGTGTCATAACACTAATATTCCAATCTTTTGAAATGCTTTACAACACAAACCCAACAAACTAAGCATTATGAAAAAATACACCCCCATGATCATGACTATCTACATGTGTATCACATTATAATTCTATTATTTGCCATCATAGAGGGTGCAGAGTACAATGACAGTTCAGAGCATTGCTACACAAATTAAGTCATTTAAGTTATTTGTAGTGAAATAAAAGATATAAAGCTGTTTCTGCAAAACAAAACCCTGAAAAAAATATTTGTGGAAACACAAGTATATCTTTTTTTATTAAGTAGCTGTCCTGGTTTTAGCCAGGATAGAATTAACAGAGTTTTGCAGTGGCCAGGAGGGATAGTTATTCTATACCATCTCAGGCCATTGTTGGGGAGAAGGGAGTCTTTTTCCAACCAGGACAGTGTGGCAGCAGTTTGAGTATCGTGGTTCCCACAGCAGTGACCTTTTCTTCTCTTGTGTTCACCTCTTTTGTACACCCTTGTATTAATATTGTTGCTGTTACTGTTTGTTTCTTATTTCATTGCTGTTTCCAGTAAGTTGCTCTTATCTTGACTGTAATCTTTACCTTTTGTGCCTCCATTCTCCTCCCCAGCCTGCCACCACGGAGGGGGCAGTGAGCACACAGCACATGGCTTGGAGTGTTGCCGTGGAAATGCTAAACTGGGAAAGCCATTCCTAAACCACAACAGCCTTAGTTGGTACCCAACGTGGGGCACCAAGGGCTGAAATAACAGATATGTCCAGAGCAGGTGGAAACAAATCCCATCTAAGCATTTGTTGTATTAGGTCCAGAGGCTCTGGTCACAATGTTACTCAGTCTGCTCACACGGCTGCGGTACCTCACCCTGTGTATATTCCCATACAGGTACTCTGCGCCCATCATGATGCTCCTTTGCAGAGCAGGCAGAGGGATCAGGATTGCTTTGTTGCTGTACTGTGGGATATCAGTTTATGACATGCTAACATCAAGGGCAATTGGGATGTGTGTTGAGTGTTGCTCTCCCGCCCTTACCTCAGCCACTACCGTTGTGAGCACCCACTAATAATCATTGCCAGTCTGTGCAGGAAACTGAGGAGGATGATTTTCCCCAGCTTTTCAGCCCCTCTTCCTCCTTCAGGCCTGTTACAACAGCTTTTGAGAACTCTGAAATTCCTCTGGATGTTAAGGAAAGTGTGGTCTTGTTGTCCTGTCTCCTCAGTATGGCCCACACCATGTTTAGAGTCAGGAGAGAGATTTCTATGCAGGACATCCAGAGATCTGCCCTGAGGATGGACGTTCACCAGTGCCATGGAAGGTGGGAGAAAACGGACCAGGTTTTGGGTAAATTTTCTGCTCCAATGGTTTAGAAGTTCACCTCTGAACAACTACAGGACCCTGCTGAAGTAGCAGAATATTTGCAAGGAGAATGCTCTGCCAGCTCCAGAGAGCAGCAACTTACTGCAGTGTGCTGGGCCATGGCTACTCTTTGCTGGACACAGTTCCATAGCAAACAGCATCCTTAGGGGGAGGAGAGGGAATACAGAGCAACAGGCATTGTGGCCACTCAAACTGCAGCCAAACCAGACAAACAACCCATGCCAGTATCAGCCACCTCTCTACAGAAGAAGAAATCCAAGACCAAATCAGTTTGCTTAGTGAGGGATGAAGAGAAAGTAGGAGCCTCAGAACAGGAGGAAGAGGCAGAAATAATCACTCAATCCCTACCCCTAGCTGTATGAAAAGATTTAAGCCATCAGTCAGTGAGATCCTGCTGACTGCCAGTGCTGGGCTGGATGTTCCAAGGGAAAGTCGCTTCCACACATGGTGGCACTGAAAGAACTGAGCAGGACAACTGGGGACTCATTTCAAAAATAGCCTCACAGGCACCCGGGCCAGAGAGCAGAGCAGTGAGTGGGTATGTTGTGTTCTCTATCACACAACAGCCTCTGGAAAAACTGAACAGTACAATGGATTTTTAAAAAAAACACACTGCATGCAAGAGGTGGTGGAACCTTCCAACATTGGGACGTACATTTAGTGAAGGCCACCTGGTTAGTTAACACTAGAGGCTCTACCAATCACCCTGGCCCTGCCCAATCACAACCTCCACGTACTGTAGAAGAGGATAAAGTCCACGTGGTGCACATGAGGAAGGGCAGAAAGTTCAGAGTAGTCTTGCTTCAAGCAAAGGCAAACCCATCCACGGGATTGTTTTTGCTCAAGAACCTGGGTGTACTTGGTGGGTAATGCAGAGGGACAGGGAAATACAAGGGGATCAGATTTCTGGGTGAGAATAGTCTGTAATGTTGAATTGTATAATACCGCTTGCTGAATGACACTGCCACTGTATGCTGTCACTTTTTCCAGTCATGGTACCATGGCAGCAGTTCCCATACTGCAGGTTCATGCATAGTGAGCTTTCTTTCATGTGTAAATTGTTTGCCTCTCTTTGCCTTTAATTAAAACTGTTGCTGTTACTGTTTGTTTCTTGTTTCATTGCTGTTTCCAGTAAATTCTTATCTCAACCTGTAATCTTTACCTTTTCTTCTCTACAATTGGGAAACTCCTTTGTGATGGAAACAAACATGCTAAAAATACAGACTACTGATGAGCTGTGTCTAATCACAAGTTTCTTTACAGTAATTTAAACCAATCTATTTTACTTCATGGTTCCAGACTGGATGCTTAATTTCACAGCACTAAATCCTAGAAATACTGCCAGCAAAACAAAGTCCCTAAATATTTTCACATGACTTTTTATATAATATAACTACAAAGGTTAAAACTGTTTTAATTTATGACGCTATACAGAGCTTTCAAGTTTTGCTTTTTGAAGGGAGCATAATTAGTCAAAACTTCTCAAGATTAAATGTTTCCCTGATTAAAATCCTCAGATATCATCCACTGGTGTGTGTGCATTTTCCCCGCTTTTTCCAAGACGAGAAGCAAAAATCCCTCACTTCTTCCTTTTCCTTCCCAATTCCCCTTTCCTGATCTGCTTTGAGTCTGTTTCACTGTATGTTTTGCCACAAAATTAAGTACACTTTCTAACATCTAAACACTATTTTCTAGTTTCTAAAACATTAGGGTTTTTTTCAGAAATGCTTATTAATTATACAGTCCTGTAGTTCTTAAGTGCACTTGAAGCCTCAAACATCATGAAGCACAGTCAGGATGAAACACCATGCTGAGTAAAGTAAAGTATCTTCATATATCTAAGTCTTACAGTTTTACAACCCTAGTGCACAGGTTCCCACACTTGTGTCAACATCAATTCATGTTCACTAACAAGCTATCTACATTACTGTTCCAAAATAAGGATTATATGGCAGTCATTCATAAACCTAATCTGAATCACTGTGCGTCAATCAAACCGATCTTGAACCTCCAACTGGAATTCTACCAACAGAAAATGCAATTTTAGTCCACATCCTACAAAAAAAACTTTCACAAAGAAAGGACTATGACTATGCTGCAAGGCCTGCAAAGGTTTCACACTGTGATTGAAGAAGGGAAGAGGGAAAGTCTGCAGCCTCTTCATTGTCAACACTAATTTCTATAAAAATGCTGTGCAAATGACTCTTTAACCTCACCTAAAATTTCAGCTATTAGCATGAAAGTCCCAAGAAAGCTTTCTAAATAATAAAAAAATGAAATTAAAACTAAAAGTAGAACATAGCCGGCTGCAATCTTTTGAAGTATTAAAAACTTCATTAACTAAAATGTGTTTCATCTCTTCCTCTGAATAAAACAACAAAAAAGCCCAGATTATTTTTAAAAATATTACTTTTCACCAGTTTTTCCATTATAAGCTATGCACATTAAAGTTTTAAGGTCTGGAGCTTTTAAGAAAACTTCTAAAACAATCCATTCACTTTGTTGAAACAACATGAACATACAGTATACTTTCTGACAACCATGCAAACAAGCTTGTTAGAAGCAGCCTACATACAGACCTGTATTACAGAACTGAACAGCTTTCTGGACCATCAACTTTAACCACAGGAAAAAAAAGAGCAAGAAATAAAGTCAACAAAAAAAGGAATCAAAAAAGGAGGGAACAAAGTAATCAGATGGCAAAAAGAAATACAATTAGATGTGGAGATTAAGTTAATGTGAAGAACTATTAATTGGTTTAACATTAAAATGGAGCAGGAAGAAACCATTTTATAAGGAAAATGATTTTTGAAGGCCACAATGATTAGGGAAGAAATTTCTATTCATAACCTACTCTGCTGGGAGTGTGACCCACAATCACATCTTTCGGACAGAAAGGAAAGAATTCCAAGTTATCAGTCAGTATTTCCTAGGACAAGAATCGTATAACACAGGTGCATCTTTTTTGCAAGTTTTGCGAAGAGGTATCTGAAGTAGAAACACCATGTGAAGTCAGAATGGAAATATTGTGGTGTGGTGTTTCCAAGCAGTGGGAATTTTTAGTACCATGGCCAAGCAATCCTTTTAGGAAAAAGTAACAACAGATCATTTTCAGCAGTTGTGCCACAATGTTCTTCAGTTGCAGCCTAGACTTGCTCAGCTTCTCAGGGTTTGAGGCAGGATACAGACATGATGCTGAACCTTGCCATCACCCATCTCTGCCCCTTATGACAAGAACCCTTGCTCCAAAGCAAACAGCTGATCCACTGGTGACTGACACTCTCAAAGGCAACTCTGAGCCTATGACATTTAATGCAGGTGGGTAAAAAGTGACCCTTGGACTATCCAGCTACCCCTTTTGGATGAAGAGCACATGGCACTGACAGACCCACATCTCTGCTGTGCCACAGTCACACTGTGCTATCTGCAGGACTCCTTTCAGCACCTGTCCCCAGCACTTGCTACTCCCTTCTTGCCCTCAGCGTGCTGAGCTCATCAGTCAAGTCAGTAAGACAGAGAATTGAGTAGGCAGAGGAGAAACAAAAAGGGGAAATGTAATTTTGTGGAGGAAAGACCTTCCCGCATGGTCCTCTTTGTAACACCTAACATACTAGTACTGCCTACACGAGCCTCTAAAATACCGCTGTGTATGGCTTGCTCTTCTCATTTATTTCAACAAAGATCTATTTTTAAATGGCACAGAAATTACCCAGTTTTGTTGACTAGACAATTTCTAAGTGATTAAACTGACTCCTTGAGTGTTACAATAGCTTTTGCTAATGCTATAACTTTTATGTCATTTAAAACAAAACAAATGCTTTCAAAGTCCTTTGGATTCAACACCACAGCATTACCCAACCACTCTGCTGCCTCTCTGCACAATGACCACGCACGTGTGCTCTCACTGCGCCCTGTGGAAGGAAAACTGCATTACTAAATGTTCAGAAATGGCCTTATTGACCCATAAACCTCATCCCTGTTCCACTGATGAAACAACAGCACAGCCAACAGAACTGCTCAATTTCCTGCTGACTATTAAGAATCAAAACACATCTTCAGTGAAGTACCTGAAGTGTGCAGTCCACCAACTAAGTTCTCTGAGCACTGACAGGCACATTTATCTCTTTGACATACTTCAGTTCTGATCTATTAAGGACCTTAAGCCACAACAAAAATATATTAATATTTAAAGGCAATCCATTCTGTAAACACATTTGGCCAAATGAAACTATGGCAACAGGAGTAAATGGGTTCTCAAATATAATCAAATTACCTAAAATACAAAAAATTCCCTATTTTTCACATTTGGATTATTCTAGTCTTAGAACTGAATTTCTGTATTTTACCTCTGCTGCCAAAATAAATGTAATAGCAATGCTCAGCAAACAAGATAAAGTACTGGAAGAAACTTCCAACAGTCTCACATATACAAGTTTTTCTAACCACCACATGAATTGAGTAATACACTCAGAACTGCAAAACCCAGCCAAGAAGATGCAACAATACCAGAAGCAATGTTAATAACTGACTGCTAGAGACTGGCAAGTGTTACAAGTAAGAAACCACAGGGGTGAGAAAAGGATCAGAAGCATCAGGGTCACAACCCACCCAGCACTGCACTGGCCAGCTTGCTGTGTTCTGTCATAACAATTTTAGATTATTGCTGCACTAGAAACAGAAGTGCTGCCTCATGGGACTTGGAATAAATGTGTGAGAAGGAGTATCCTACTGACAGACACACTATTAAAGATACAGACAATACAACATTTCATTCAGTATCTGAATTAGAAATAGGAAAATGTGATGTGCCCTACAGATAAAGCAGCCAGAAAGTAGGAAAAGCAACCCCACACTTTACCTGCATAAAGCACTCACAGTGAGCACAAAGAGAAGCAGCAGATTCTGACTGGAACATTCAAACCAAAGGGCACAGGTCAAATAGTTCCCCAGGAACTCTCCACTACTGCCAGCCATTGAGGGCAGAGGACTACTGCTAACAGCTGAGCTAGAGTTCAGCCAGGGATTTTATACAATCTCCTTGTGGGACTACAACATACCCCTGCAGCAAAAGAGATTGAGCTGAAACAAGCATTGTTGTTGGGGTTTGGGGTTTTTTGTTGTTTTGCTGTTCATAACTATTACTGCATTAAAAAATACACACACTGAAACCAGAACTATTAGAACAGTGGTACACACATGCTGGCGTAAGGCTGCCAGCAACACAGTGACAAGAAGCAAGAATTCATTTAAGCGAAGACTACTGCACATATTATTTAGTCATTTGGACCAAACTATTTTTATAGGCAAAACCCCACATCTTTACCTCTTTTCAGAAAGAGAGAAGGATGGCACAGCCATTGAACAGAGAAAGATCAAAGCCTGCTTGCTTTACTTGTGTAAAAATAAACCTCTCAAACTATTTTTCAATTCTACAAAAACACTTTTAGAAGATCTGTTTGAACCAAGTGTCTCAGGACAATTATTTTATTTTCATTTCATATGACAGCTACAAATAAGTACTTAATACTGCAGGGTCACAGTCACCTCTGAGAGAATGAATAACAGAGGTAAAGCATCCAAAACACTGCTTCTTCCCTTCTTTTAAATATGAACAATGCTACACAAAATTTACTGGTTAAATTTCCTTAAACAGATTGTCCAACATTCCCAAAACAAGAAAAAGGCAAGTCAACTAAATATACTCCTTTGAATGATCTCATCATGACAGAACCTGCACTGAATTTTTCTGTTTCTGTAAGATATAAGTTCAAGCAACATATAAAAACTCACATTTCTTGAACAAGAATTTCAAGCCTGACATTCACCTATTCTAATTCTTCAATTATTCACTAACTTTCTGTAATCCATCCTGTCTAAAGCTCAGTAAGTACAATATTTGCTCACAATCAAGTGCCATGAAACACTTAGATCAACAAGGCATGAGTATTACAGAGAATGTATCCATTTAACCCATTTAAAATTAAAGAAACACCTACCTAGGAATACAGAAATAAAGTGAATTATTTAATATGGAACAATGCATAGTAATACAGATTCAGAAATAAGATTTACAGTGTCAAGACTGCCCTGTGTGATTGTTATCACTACTCACACCCAATTGCGTGTTCTCAAATCAATGTTGTATGCAAGAAATGTCAGAATTCTCTGCCAACATTTGTAGCAGTTGTCACAATGGGGGGTTCCTTACATTGCTGTAAGAGTCAGCTGCTCAGTTAATAAAGATGTGCAGTAAAGCAGGGAAAGAATATCCAGTCTGATCACACATCAAACAGGAATCAAGAATATGCCAGAATTGAGTAATAACAAGGGTTTTCTTTAAGTACATTTTCAATATAGAAGTGGAAATAGAGTACACTGAAGAAGAGACACTTGACATGGATGTTCTGCACTGTAATGTTAAGAAGTGCATCAAACTGCAATCAGAACACAGAGGCTTAACTGAAGCAGCAACTTGTATTCAGTACAAGAATCATGCATGAACTAGTACACCTCACTTCATGTTTTATTGTGCTGAACATAAAAAGGCCTCCTGACAATAATCTGTTCCCCTGCAGTTTAATGTCAGCATTTGTGACCCAGGTCACGTAAAACGTGCACAAAGTCTCAAGAAAATAACAAAAAAACCCTTCTTTACATGCACAAATGTCATACACTGCAGTATTTGTCAATGTATGGTATTGTTTGAATATTCTGGATGACCAGGTAATCTTATCTCTGTGTAAGAGCTGGAATTCTTTAATTAAGAAAACTGTAAAAACAGAGTGTGAGACCAGTGTCAGACCAGAGTCTGTTTTAGTCTTCTTTTTAAAACTACACTATTTTTCTCTAACTAGACCAACTTTCAAGTATGAACAGGCCAACAAGCCATCTTGCCAAAAATGAATTCAGTGACATACTAACTATACAGTGTTTTAAACTAAAACCAGCCATGATTATCAAAAATTATTCTCCCCTCACCAAAGCCCTCAAACCAGAGTTTTGTATACAGTATCACTCTCTAAAAACTCAGCTATACCAAGGATCACACTATCACTAATGACACAAATCTTATTCTCACAATCTTCTCAAGCTCTTCTTCCCTACGACTGAAGTAAACCGAACTAAAATACAGATTTTGAAGGGTCACTAGCAATGCACAGTAATGTCCTGATCTTCACTTGTGGACTCAAACTGTTTATGATGGGTATTAATTACACAGAAACATAAACTTTCAGCAGATTTATAACTGATTCAGCACTTCACAAGATACAGATCAAACAGAAGATTTGCTGTTAAAAACACACAGAAAACTGTCTCGTTTTCTGTAAGAATTGTGCTTGTGTTGATTGAAGGATTTGACACTGGCATTTCAAACAGTAACAGCAGTTCATAAAACATAATGGTCCAAAATGACTTTCAAATAGTGTAACTACTTCTATGTTAAGAACTCAAATAGATGGCCAAGATCCAAAACAAAAGACAAAAATTAAAGTATGTCCTACTAAAAATACAGATTTCACATTATAATTTGAAATGTTAATTTGCAGAATAAGCCTGTAAATAGCAAATACTGCAGCGTCAATCTGAAGCTGTGTAAGATACAGCAAATGTGCTTTAGGGGGAAATAAACACATCGAAACAGTAATCGGGTTCTAAGCACACACAAACAAACAGTAAAAATATCTTTAAATTGTAGATCTAACATACTTTGAACAAGCAACGTAAATGCAATGACTCATCTTGAATACCAGAGGGAATTTTGTTAGACTTACCTTTTCTCTCTGTTTTCTGTGCAGGGATGGAAGATGTGGATGTAGACAGTTTTGATAAAGTAGATGCTCCATTAGCATCAAAGGATTTCTTTGGCTGGTGATCAGATTGTAGAGAAAATGGACTAGGAGGAACAGTGCTTGGGGTAGCAGTTGGATGAACCACTGGTTTGATGGGATGCTGTACTGGAGTAGAACTACTGTGAGTCTCTGCCCTTGGCAGTCTGTAGTCTCTGTCATTGTGCCTGCTTGTTTGAGATAAAATATTCTGTGGGAGCATACTGCTGGTGTCACTGGAATGCTTGTCTTCCACTTTTTTCAGGATTCCCCAAGTAACGATGCAATAAGAAAAAAAGGATTTTAAATTAGAAACGAGTCTAAGATTGCAGAGACTTTGATTAATACAGCTGCACACCAACAAGTAGAGCTGACTGAACTTCTTATGATTAAAAAAACCCTCAAATAGATCAGAATCAAAAAAGGCAAAATTTAATTCTACTCACTGACAAAATGCATTTTCTCTGACCTTTGCTTGATTTAGAGTTCTTGTTAAGCACTGAGTTTTGATGAAAGGCTGCTTTGTAACAAGTGTTACAGTCAACTTAACCTTTGAAGTCTCCTAAAAAAAATCTAAATCAAAATCTATTATTTCCATGTTGTATTTAGCGTGAAGAGATAATTTGTGCCCTTTTTCTTTTGTTCAATGAAAATCCTGAATATCAAGTATAATTTAAGTTTCAAATTCTAGCCCTCAAGGAATTCCTCT
This sequence comes from Sakesphorus luctuosus, assembly GCA_013396695.1. Classification (NCBI taxonomy): domain Eukaryota; kingdom Metazoa; phylum Chordata; class Aves; order Passeriformes; family Thamnophilidae; genus Sakesphorus; species Sakesphorus luctuosus. Next base: position 1,449,709 of record VWZD01003224.1, read on the forward strand.
TCACGTCACTCGAGTATTACAACAAATTTACTTACAGTTGAATTAATTCAAGACTTTATATATATTTAATGAGTGACTAATCTGCATTTGTCACACAATCATAAGACTTTAAAATATGCTACACGGGGAACATACCAAGCAAATACAGAGTAGTTCTTTTAATAGATTCTTGGATTTTCACCTGTTACAAAACAAATACTGCATTATGCACGTCTGCCATCTCTTTGCAGCATCCAGTGTGTTTTAGCACATGCAGTACAGTTCAGTATACACAGAAAAACATCTTTATACATCTCTGCCTTGTCAAGGTCCAAGAGTGTGGGGGAAGATTAATACTCTTGACTTCCATTTTTAAACCATCCTGAGAACTATGTTACAAATTCACCCAAACTACATCAGCACACAGATTGAATACCACAGTACAACTATTTACCAGGAAAAATGGACAAATATTAAAGCTAGGTATCAGGAAAAAGATTTCCAAGTTACAGAAATTCATAGTCCAGGAAAGGTTTTGCTAAGAGTATTGCTGTGGTAAAAATGTGCTTTGAATAACATACACAAGCCTCTGAAAACCCTGATATCATAATCCATTAAATTAGCTGATTATTTTCAGATGTGAAAAAAGAGACTTCTGCACCTCTATTTTTAAGCTCAGAGTATGACATTGGCAGGTCTCAATGATCACGACAGTCCAACTAAACTATAAATTGTGCAAGTTTTTTAGATAACTACCCATGAAGATAATTAAATTAGGCAGTGAAAGCTGCAAAAAGGAGGAGCACCATAAAAAGCATTAAGCAAATGTTGCACTAGTAAAGGCTCAAAGTTATTTTAAGAAACAACATTTGGGAGAGCTGACTGTGCTATCCACTTTAGCTCTTATATATAAAAAGGTGAGAAAAACATCTAAGAAAAGGGATTTTTCTAATTTTGGAAAACAAAACAGTAATGCAAACAAGGCAAGAAGATATTGCTGTAAAAAAACCACATACTTCCACTGGCAAACCCACTGGCAGCTGTCGCCTGCATCACCTCTCTTCTGTAATCCCTATCTTTTGGAAAACTGTTAACTGACATTTTGCTTGCTTCCTTTTGTCTCTGCTCTCTGAGGAAAAGAAAACAAAAGTTAAGTAAGAACTTAGATAATTTAATAACATAACAGTTTCTATGGGTGAAGTTACATGAGATGAATTAAACTGCTCTAGGAGCCCGCTGCTGCAGGCAGGGTTGGCAAACTCCATCCCTGCCTCCTCACACCCATGGCTTGCTGAAACCCACCACGTACAGCTCAGCTCACCAACACAGCACAAAATAAAAAGAAAAAAATAGAACAACTTAAAATGTAAAAAACACCACTCACCAAAAATCAAAATAAACAAACCAACCATATTCCCCCTCAGGCTCTGGGTTGTCAAAGGATAAAATAGGTGCCAGAGGTCACAGTAAGGGTAGAAACACAGCAGACTCAGACCACAATCAGTTATATAGCAGTAATCTATTAGATAAGCTCAACTCCTGAACGAGCTTAAGAATATTTGTTCTTTATACAATTAAACCAAACACAAGCACATACCTTTCCAGCCACTCTTTTGGTTTTTCCCATTGTGAAACTTCTGTCCGGCAGTTGTAGTAGTACTTTTTGCCTGAGGAGCTGATGTGTTCAGACCAATCATCCGCAGAATCATAAGCCTTTAAAGAACAAACAGTGTCGGACAAAACACCACTTGAGAGTTTTAAGACATAAATTTCACAGCTTTCACTGTTTTTAATACTAGAGGGCATCCTTATATGCACCCATATCGCTCTATTTACACCATCTCTAAATGCCTCTTTCACTGATAGTTTGAAGATGTGACCATCACACTGTGTTGCATTCTGCAATAGTTTCCTCTGGCTTATTCCCATCAACCCCTAAACAAAATCTAACAGTACGTTTAAAGTGGGCTACAGTCATGTCAATATGGATAAGATTAGCTTCCTTCACCTTCAAACTTCCACCAAAATTATTATTTTTTCAAAATTTTGCTATACATTACAAATTTATCTATTTTGTTTTAGTGCAATTTCTAACAAATACCACCTTAACTCGGATAATAAAGTGGCTAAAATTCACAATGTGCAGTGCATCTTAAATAAGTAAAATCATATTGTCTCCTCTGTATTTACCACAAAGGTCATGGAAAGTATTTTTTTTCTTAATTTAATAATCTAGTATTTTAAAATTAATGGCAGGTAGCTCAAATCACTACTGATTATCAATTAAAATAGTTTTACCACATGCAAAGACTGCATCTTGGGTTTAAGGGTGTTTATAACATAAAGACTGATGTTAGAAACCTCAGTGAGGCAGACAATGTGCCTGCTTCTTGTCTCAAACAAAATCATGTGAATGTAGTGTGTATGAATGGAGTGGCACATTGATGAACACCAATCACAAATACTCACTGCATCAGAAGTTTTGCTTGGATTATTGCTGGGATTAGAAGAATGTGAATTTGAACTATGAAGAGCACTGTGGTTGTGTGAATTTTCTTGTGGAGAGTAACTGGTCCCTAAAGGAAAAAAAGAGAGACTGTTCAGAATGTGTGTTTTCAAAGAAATCAACAGTCTGTGTTTTAAGTAGAAGAGGAATGAAGAGGGGAGGGAAGGAGGCAAATTGTCCACAGCCTGGGCCACAGTGTGGTTCAGATGCAGAACTCTTCCAGGAGACCACACACGTATTTCTTTTTCACACAGCGTAAAACTCCCTTTGCCTTTCTAGTTACAACAATGCAGTTATGTCCCTTCACTGGTCTTATTCTCACATTATTCCATTACAAGCAAACATGTAATTTTTGATGCTTTGGAGGTCCCAACACACCAATTCAGAAATTAACAAGCATTTTCTCCTCAACATGGAAGTCAGAAAGTATAAATAGGTTTACCAACAGCTTACACAGACGCACAACATCAGGTTTTAAGTTCACTGAAGCAATGGTGTTTTCTTAACTATTCAGACTACTTGTAACTACTTCTAGGCAACTATTTCTGTTTATGCATATAGGGCAGACCAAATTTTCTGACACCTCAGTCTCTGCAATAAAGGTATTGACATCTACAATACCAAAAGCAGCATTTCCCAAACTACAACCAGCTTCTGGCCTCCCTACCAACTACTTCTGAATGTAAGCTGGTTTTCTTTGACATGAAGACACTTAAACACAAAACGAATCCCAAACCTGAAATAAGAAGAGAGGCAATTCTCAAATCTTTTAGATCTGTATTTGTGCCTAAGCTCACATCACCTGAACAGTTCCACATATGAGGTCAAAGTACTCTGCAAATGGCAAAGACTGTCTCTTATAAGCAACTACAGTAAAGAACAGCCTACTTGTAGTGGACTGAGAGGTGGGAGTGAGTGGACTCATTAAAAAAATAAATTTGTTTTAAAGTCTTCCAAGAACCACACACACAGACAATGACTAAATGACATAACATGGTGCAGAATTAGAGATACTATAATGCAAATTCTGCCTTCTGAGCCTTCTGACTACACATGCCCTGACAAAGTTACTATTTCAAACTTCTTCCTCCCCAACTCTAACCCTGCAGGTCAGAAAAACAGACCATCACAGAAGCAAAGAGAGTACACCATGAGTAACCTGTTTAGTACCCTACAAAGGTTAAAGGTCAATTTGCACACACGAGTTACTGCAAACTGAACCATCAGTATCTCAAAACCTTTCCCTACACTATTTTGACTAAAGCCATGTTATTGTCTTTAAAGCTCTGAAGGGGGGCAGGGGGGAGAGAACAAGGAGTGTCACACTCAAATACAGCCTTCCAGGAGCTAGACAAGTACCTTGCCTGCTCAGAGCCAGGTAAAACAACTCACCACGGGGGAAAGTTAGGCCTGGCAAAGCAATACTCACAAAATCACACACTTGTGATTTTGGCATTTCTAAAAATAGACACATTTAATTTCCCTAACTGTAAGTAGTATATCATAATTACTAGACTGTACACAACTCACATCAACAGTCTTAATTTTTTTTCCAACACAGATTATGGAGTAAAATAGCTGTTTTAATATTTTTGTAATAATCATTCTCCTGGTTTTTATTTATTTACCCTTCTACTGAGATAAAATCATTAAAATTTCTTAATGTAGGTCACTCAACACAGATGTATGAATTAATTTCTGCTATGAGGTAAAATCATCTCCCTTTTTCAAGGAAAAAACAAGATGAAAATTTACCACATGGCTTGTTTGAACAGTTTGATATTAGTCCCTTTAAAATACTAGAAAACACCAATGTATTTAGTTTACCATCCTGTAGCATGGATGCAGCAACACTGCACTTTGTTTAGTGTACTCAAGATGTACATGGCCATTTTTAAATACTCTGGTGGCCCAAATACACCACAACAGTGAATCTAATCTAACCCACATTTTCCAAACACAAGTACAAGCCAACAATATACCTATCAAATCAATAAAATATTTTAAAGGTAATTCTATCCAACAAATAAACAAACCCCCCAAATTCACAGTGCAGTTTCAGACCCTCCATGGTCCATCAACTCAGCACATGTCTCCTCCACCTCACCCCGTGCCCTGCCCCACTCTGAGTCACCCAGCAAGTATCAAAGCAGCTGCAGCAGTCACACCCACCTGCAGCTGGCCCCGATAGTACAAACACCTACCACACAGCAGTTTCTTCAGAAGGGGCCCCTGGGCCCCTCTGCACTGAGCCACAGTCCTCTCAGTCCTCCCATACACACACCCAGGGGCTCCATCCATCAGATATCCTGCCATACCCAAGCTGGCCACAGCAGCACAAAAACTGAGCGTGGCTGCTCAGCAATACCAGCGGCCTCAGGGCACCAGGACAAGCCGTGTGGGCATTTACAGGGCCAGCCATAAGTACATACCCGATGGTGCCCAGGGCAAACACACAGTGTAATTACAGGTGCAGGTTCACCACCCACACCTCATTTTATCCATAACACCGCTTTTCATTTGGATCTGCACCTGAACTTCAGGAATGACCATACAAAAGGACTGCTGAACTGATGTTTGTTGTTGGGAAGCTTCCAAGACCAAAGCAGATGTAATCTGGAGAACAAGAGTTTTAGGCACTTCATACAAGTTAAGGGCTTAAAGATTCTACGTAAACACAAAAACCATGTTACCAAATCAGATTTTTATACTGAGGTAGCAAAGGTTTAGCATGTGGTTCAATCCATGCACAGCAGTCATCGAGGAATCCACAACCCAGCCAAGCAAGCAGTGCCAGCTCATGCTGCCTGAGAAAGTTGTTGAAGGTCTTTAAAAGGCCACACCAAGTAAAAATGGTATGCAGAAAGTAACCTGCAAGCAGAGGTCTACCTCTAAAAAGATGTGGAGAGGGTTCCCCTTAGCTGAATGCCTTCATCTTTAGCAAAGTCTAATCCCAAGCCACTTTAAGGTGGCTGTGACTTGCAATCAGCTCCGCATGTCCCAGCTGCAGGCCTTGCAAAGCACATCATGAGAAAAGGATCACTGAGACCAGTCGGTATCCCAGACACAGGCCTGATAAGGTAGACAGCATATTGCTGTCCCTCAAGACAGACCCTTACAGCACTTCCCACCTTTTGCTTTTACAGTTAGACCTTCCTTATTAGTTCCAGTTTCTTCAGGAAGAAGGGACAAAGACTAGTTTTTAAATTTCTTATTAGCATATCTTAAGATTTTTTAGCACTTGCAAATATTTATCTTTGACGCACCACAGGAAGATTCATATTGTGTTATGAATACTCCAGAACAGAACTCCCCATGGAAATGTTTACTGCACAATCACTGTGAGTTTCCTCAGCTTAATCATTATTTTGAAAGCAGTTAAAGTTGGAAAGAGCTACTCCTAACGGGAAGATGGCCAAGAAGGGCAATAGCACTACAGTTACATAAAACTGTGCAACTGTGTGAGCAACTATTCACAAACACCAATCTTAGTGATGAACAAGTCATGGTGCAGGTCAGAGTCAAGGTTAATGTATCACAGCTACCTCCTAGTCCTTCAAACAAAAATCACATCCTCCTTACCAATGCATGAAAATCACCAGAAAGCACAAAGAGTAAGGTTCTGGGAACCAGTTCAAAAACTAGGCTGTGACTTAATGCCTACTACAGACCTGACATTCTGTCATGCCAAAACTCACTTTAATGTTTTTATAAGCAGGTTCCAGATTCAGACTGCTGAATCCAAGACAGTTTGAACTGTAATGAGGATTCAACACTATGCTGGACTTGAAAAACAGATATAACATAGGGTGAAATAAGAATATTCCATTTTGCAACACGGTCAACGTTCTCTAGTAATTATTACATTTAATTAGTATCTCCATTAGCACCATTTCAACTCTGAAATTACGAAAAATTCATATTCTGAGTTAGCTAAGGATCATACTATTTAATAAAGCAACTGGTTTCCCTCCCTTCTCCCCTGTCACCTTTCAAGAACAAGCTGAAACTCTTTCCAAAATCTATCAACCCATACTGGCAACTACAGAATACACTTGGAACCAGCTAAAATAAATTCTCTTGCTACTTGATTAGAATAGTCAAATACATGACTGTGCATTCCCCACCATCCACTGGCATCCAAGTGTCTCAGCCTAATTAAGACTCTTTCTGGCTCATAACTTTGTACAGTATCTTAAATACAAAATTTCCAATTGAAATGCACAACTTGGAAGAGAAACACATTAGAGTTATCTCCAAAAGACAACCTACAATCTAGATGAACAAACAGTAAAAAAAAAAAAGGCAGCTATTTTCCATCCTTTTCAAATACACAGTAAACACGCTTACAAGTTTACACAGCTCCACTCACACCAAGACATCAGCCAGGCACAGACAGTAAATTACAGTAGTTGCAGTAGTACATACTTTACACAACAGTGAACTTTATACAGTCCACCATAGTAGAGCATTTGTGTTTCCTTTTTAGTCAGAAAAATACCTTGTTAACATCCTAACTCTCATAACCATAATAAAAGGTGTCAGTGCAGAGGATAAAGGAAGTTTACAAATTCTCACCAGGTGGAACCCAAAGTCTGCCCCTTCATCTCCCCAGAGGCAGTAGAGATTTAGAAAGGGCTGTAGGACAGTCATCTTTTCTGTGCCCAGAAATTAGGCATGTGGAAAGAAACACTGGGCAGCAGAAAAGGCAGGATCATTCCATTTGTGCCAACTCCATACACACTGTGCCATGATCCTATGTTCCAACTCTTAGTTAACATGCAATCAAATCCATTAAACTAGAGACAATATTAGAACCTGAACTTCTTCAACAGAACAAATACTACCCAACTGACAGACACTAATCAGTTGTTAACAAAAAACTGAACAGCAAGATAGTTTATGGTGATGATATATTATGTGGATAACTAAGTAAGACTTGTTTAAACAGTGTAAATGATGGAAAGTTGTCTAGGATAAGCCTAAATTGTGTTAAGAATATTTCAATTAACTTTGTCAGTTCAGTGCAAATCTTTGTCCAGATGAGTTCCTAAAGTACTGCACATGGGAGGAAATAAAGTAACACAATACCCAGTGTCCCAGCAGTAACCAACTGAACAGCCTATCGTGGCTGGCTGATTTGCCACATGTAAAAGTAATAAAACAAAACATAATTTTTCTTCACTGCATTTTTACATGGCCTGTTGCATTGAAATAAATATGGCTGCCTTCCATAGGCAACCGAAAGCATAAAGACTTGCAAAGTTCCCAGCAGAGCAGCAGCCTCAGAGAATACACCAACCGCGCAGTAACATTTTCCAGAAATTCATAACACACTGAGTTGAATGCACAATGCTCTGCCAAAAGGAAGAAAATCTATCCTGATCACTGTACTACCCAACTGCCCAATTACATACTCATTATGCCCCCCCAAATAAATGTTTTATACCAGTCAACAAGTAGCTCTATTGAGCAGAAAAGCTTACAAAGCCTCATTTCATTCCCTGCCCTCCTCTCCTGCCACGCTGCCTCTCCAGGACAGCAGCCTGAGCTGTTCTGCAATATCCGATCCACAGGGTCATCATCCCAATATAAAGAAGTTCTCATCTTTTTTTCCAAGTTACTATTCACACAAAATTTCATGGAAATCAGGCAAAAACATTACTATACACAGACCAAGAGTTGGACATGCATGGAGTTGCACAAATGACCAGGAAGGGATGAAAATGATACTGTAAACTTAAGCATAGTTTTATTCATAATAGAATTTTTCTCCTACAATGGCAGTAAGAAAATGAGATCTTCAGAAGGAAAAGTCAGGAGCAGTGAACCAATGAAAGTCAAGGACTCATTTTACTAATGCAATACTCAACAAATGCCAAGATATTACTGATTATTAAAACAAAAAAAGATAAAATTAAATCTTATACATTGCGCAACATAATTTGCTATTTTGCTGTCTTCCTCTGCTTACATTTTTAACTAGATCTACTCAATTTATTCCAGAAACTAAAGTTTAATTTTAGGGCAAACAGACCAAACTATTGTAGAAAGAAAACCAGTTACCCTGCCCATCAAAAAGGAAAGCAAATGGTAATAAAATGGCTCAAATTAAATTCAAACTTCTGAGTTCTCACACAGCAATTCAGGGATTCACTGCTCCAACAGCCACAGGCAGGCTGTTTTCCTGTTAGTGTAGGGTCACACTTCAGTCAAATTCATGGAACAGTTGGGGTTGTCCTTGCTGGTAGAGCAGATACAAACTTATTTCAGTTCAACCATCCTCTTCTCATTCACTCCTTTCCTTGTTACAACTACAATTAAGCAACCGAATTAATTCAGGGGTTTCTTCCTCCCCTCAGTCCACCTCCCAGTAGCAGCGAGAAATCGTTTTCCAACTTAGACATAACTTTGAAAATGATCAGGTTCACTAACAAGGTCCACTGAACCCACTGAGTTTCTGTATGATCCAATACTCAAATGTCCCAAACCAGATCACTCAAAAAAGCCTAAGGCATGGACATGCATTTCCACCACAGAAATTCTAGACAGAATCCCTACCAACCTCCTTCTTCAAAAGAAAACCAGTATATTGTCAGTTTTATTGATATACTAACTACTGAAATTACAATAAGCCAAAGACTGGGCCAATAATTTTACCATCACCTGCAAAAATGTTTATACTTTATTTCTGAAGTGGAGTAAGCAGTGTAATTTGAAAGAATTTGTCTCTTTCTCGTGAATTAAGGCAAATTCCAACCAGCTTCTAAACATTTCTGGTAAGATTCAAAAGTTAGATACTTCTAAACAAATTGTAATCCAGAAGGTAGATTTACATGAAATTAATTACTGTAGGTGAACAACAAATTCTTCAGATTTACATGTGTGACTTCCTCCCTTTAGGGGAGGTTCAGATCAACTAATAAATTAAAAAAACCCACTAGCAACACTCTCAACACGGCCACACACTTACTAAGACACCATTTGAGATCAATTGACTTGAAAAAAGCAGCTTAAGCAATTTTGCCCATGGAAAATATGAAAACGTATCTCAGCAACACAAGAGCCATATTCCCAACCCTCTGGTTCATGACACTAGAAGACAGTGTGTTAAAGAAAAAAACAAACTCCTTGTTCACCATCACTAGTGGCAGTAATTTTTAAAGTATTTTGAAACTTGCAATACTAATTAACATTACTGTATCTGTAAGAAGTGGAGTGGGACATTTCTCTCCAAAGAAAACTATGGTAGGTTGAGAATAAAGCCAAGCTCTGCTTTCATTTTGGACTGCAGCTCATAAAACATTTACATGGCTAATATTCAGTGTCAGGGTCTGCTCAAGAGAGGTTCTTCTGACCTCAAGAAACAGCTCCATGCAGAAAGAGGCTTTTCATTATGACATGCAAAAAGAGATGTGTTAAAGGAACATCTGGAATCCTTCCCACAAACTAATAACAACTGAACTCCAGCATGGATCAGCACAGCAAACGGGCAATAGACTCACATTTTCCCCTGCCAAGCCATCCCCACCAACACATCACAAATAAGCAGCTCTCCCATGTGCACACTGTAACAGAGCACCAAGAGATTCAAGCTCAGTCATGGAGGTCCAACAGCTCCACAACCCACCATCCCACCTGGCAACACTCCCACAACACTCCCTGATCAACCAAGACCAAGCAGAAGACTGACAGCCACTGGTTCATGTCTCAGACTGGTCTGATACCTCTGCAAAAATACACCCCAAAAATTCCACTACATAAATACAGCAAGAAAGCTGTGAACAGGATTTCAGGATTTTACTTGAGGTCACAAGCACAAACTAACTAAGCATCTGATAACAAGCAGTTACCACAAAGAAAGAGAACAGTGTGTATAAATTTATTGCACATCCTAAAAAAACACTGCACTTCTGACAGATCCCCTAAACTGCTATTTCTGTAATCACTAATACATATTAAATAGTGTAGGTAATTCCAAATCTAGTTTTTTCCTCTCAAAAGCTAAGAAAAACTGGAGAACTCAAAGACATTTCTAAAAATATATGAGCCATCTGGGGCAACAGGCACATGCTGAAATGCTTTCTGAAAATCAGGCTCGAGGGATACTAAAACTGGATAAAGAAATCCCTTAACATAAGCAGGAGAGCACCAAAAATTTTACTTTTCATTCAAGAAGTTCCCCAAAGAACATAAAAAATTGGAAGAACCATTGATTCTAACAACACATAGCTCAGATGGAAGTTACCGAAGTGCAGACACTTCATAAACACTGGATATTCCAATATTTTAAGATCAGAAACAGCACAATAACACTGTGAAAGACTGATACACCATAACCTTGTCACCCCAAACTGTAGTTTGATTAAAGTCAGCAGTCATGCAAAACAATTTCTGTGTACAAAGCAGAGAAAAAGCAGTGGCCCAACCACAGCTCTGAGACTACTTCTCTTTTTTGTATATATCCACAGCACCAAATTAGTACTCCCAGGCAGAAGCTCTGAACAATTAAGCAAGATATGACAACTTAAACTCCCTGATAAACCCTCTGAGCAAAAATGAGATTAAGTAAGAACAAGGCCATGTTGTTTAGCAACTCTCAATTTTCTTTCAATATTTTGAGTAGAGCTTCTTCTTGAGGACAAAGAACTTTAAGCAGTAGACTCTGTGAATGCAACATTACTTAGCAATTAACCTGCACTGAAAGTTTCCATTACTCAGCTTAAAATAAGGAGATGAAGCTGCAGGCATTTAAGAACACAGCTAGTGCTATGCAGTGACAAATGCTTGCAACCTTCATCCCACCTCAACAGTTCCCTTCATCTCAATTGAACACACACTATTCAGAATCAGTAATCCAACAAGTACATAATGTTGCAGCAATTTAAAAAGGGGAGTCTGTTACAAAATATTACTGCAATCCTGCAAAAAGGTTGGTCACAGACAAGTAACACATGTAAATTCTTAATAAAAAGGTTGTGGAGGAATTAATGTCTAAGCATGCTAAAAAACAGGCAAGAACAAAACAGGCAGGTCCCTTCTTAAAGTGTCTCAAAAACAGTAACTAAGTCAGATTATCTCAAATTTGTATCTTAGGATCAAATACAACAGAGGAACCAACCTCCACTTCAATACCAGACCATTCCTTAAGTGCTATTAATATTTGTCATTTGAAGAGAACTTTGCTTCTTCTGTGACTACAGCAGTGTCCATGTCTCAATAAAACAAAGGAAGTATTTCACCTAAAATTTGAATACTGACTGATCTGCTGGTACAGAATTCTGGAATACTTCTATTTTCAGCAAGATGACTTTTTTCCCCTGGACATGCTATTTCTTCACCACAAAGGAACAAGCTAACTGGAAAATATTTAGAATCAAAAGCAGTAATTGCTCAATAAACTTTCAGATAACTTGAGAAATGGTTAGGCTTAGACAAACCACATTTTCAGTTCTGGACATACTATGCTACCTACGTATTTATTACAGTACAGATATACAACAAGGATAAGGATTTTCATTTCCTGCTTATTTAATTTCCACTGGGAAATTATTTTTGAGAAGGAAGAGATGCTAGTAATACTAAAAAATACCCCAAACAAATAAAAAACCCAGACCAAAACCAAACCAAACTAAAATCAAAGTCAATCAATTTGTGTCACATACAAGTTCATCATTAAAATAAAGTAATGCTGGTCCAGAGCTCAGGGTGGACGCAGAGACAGCAAGGACTGACCTAAGAGTTAATATACACAGCATTGTGGTTTGAATAAAACGGGTCCATAGCCTTGTTTCAGGCTGGCCCATCTCATCTTAACAAAGCCAGCTCAGTTTACCAAAGGTATTGTGCAAGAGGGCTTTCACATGAAGCACAGTAGGTGACAACATAATTCATCCCTCTTCCCATTAAGTAATTTTTAAATATACACGGAAATTTCAGCTGCTCTTTCCTGGAATTTCCTTACTACAGGAAAATAAGCCTCTTCACAAAAGCTGAAGTTATGTTTACAAACTCAAAATCTATTTTACAATTGTTTGATTGCCTAAGTGTCTCATTTTATTTCCCAAGTTAAGCAAACACTCTCGAAAGTACTATACAAAAATTGCACTCATTACCCACAGGCAGAGTTTTGCCAGTAAAAAGAGGTGAATTTTACACCTCTTGAATTTGAAGATCATATTATTTCTCATATTAAAGCAAAAAGAAATAGCATTCTTTCAAAAGAAAAAAGTGGTTTTAAAATTGAGTCTGTTAATCTGTCAGCAGCAGGTGTCTGAATGAGGAAACTCCTCAAATGACATCCCTAGACAGGATCTGAACTCCTGCCAATATTATTCAAGGGGGACAGTTGACATCAACACACCAGGACCCAGAAGAACATAATTACGTTAATTGAACACAGCAAATAGGTAAACCACATTATCTAACTCATACTGCAGAGTTTACACACAAATGTGTGTTATTTTTTATGTAATTAATAAAAAAATATTCTTTGTAGTTTCTCCGCATTTGGGACTGAATAGGTATGTTTGAAACATGAGATAAGCAGGACAGATCATAATCTTCTTTTTGTATTTTTGATGCTGGTAGATATGAGTAATTGGTAACTCTGCTCTACTCTAAGAAACTCAGTAACAGATTTACCCAGAAGAGCAGTGCGGAAGACAATTTGGAGGATATAAAATTGCACAACATTTAAAACATCTACGAGGCCAAGGGAGAGGAACTCATCTGTGTAACTGGATGTTACTGGGACCTGTAAATCTGCTTAACAGTATTTTTAGAAAACCTGGCATGCCTAGATGTATATAGCATGCTAGAAAAGGTAGACAACACACATCAGAAAAATAATGATAAAAGTTTAGACAAAAAAAAAAGACTTCCTGAAGATTCCTGCTGCTGCTCAGACACATGGAATTTAGCTCATTTTGCTCTGAAAACTGATTGCTCATATTTCTGGCTGTCTTTTCTTTGTCATGAAGCACTTGAATACTGTATTACTTCTCTTTTTTTGAGTGATGACAGGAGGATATTAGCATTTTTATCATACCTCTGTTGTAGAAACAAAACAAGTTATGTTATAAAATTGGGCAGAAAAAAATGACAACCTTAAACTTGGACATACTGTTCCTTTGCAAGTCTTCTATAACAGTAGTTACGGTAAGGAACAGATGATTATCCTAAAGTACTACAGGGCCTAACCAGAGGTCTTTAGGCCTCTTGTTTTCCATTAATTTCCAGCACAATTTAACATTGCTGCATGCACGGAAACTAAGCCAAGACCACAAAAGGTGAATAGAGAGATCTCAACCCACCTGATAAAAACAGTTAAATCTTTTGTCAATCATCTACCCCAAAATTAATCACGCTTTTCAGTGACTTAAAGGACAGACTTTCCAACTGGATATACCAAGGGGAGACCTCATCAACATCTGGAAGTACATGAATGAAGGATGTCCAGAGGATAGAGCCCAGTTCTTCTTGGTTGTGCCAAGCAATAGGACCAGAGGCAACGGGAGGATGGGCAGGATGTTCCCCTTGAACACAAGGAAGAACTTCTTCACTGTGCAATGCCCGTGCCCTGGAACAGGTTGCCCAGAGAGGTTGTGGAGTCTCCCTCATAGGGATACTAAAGAATGATCTGGACACTACACTGTGCCACATGCTCTGCGATGACCCTGCCTGAGCAGGGAGCATGGACCAGATGCCCTACTGTGGTCCTTCCAACCTGACCCATTCTGTGATTATTCTTGAATACTATTCCATGAGTCTAGTCGAGTCAGCAGGCAAGTACAATGTGTGGTTTTAAAACATGTATCTCACTTCATAAGCTTGAAAATAGGGAGAAAAACAAACACTGCCCAAGTGGAAAAGGCAGGATACACAACTGTGCAGGAGAATTATAGGCTTTTTCACTGTTTGCTTTCTTTTTTTGCTGTTGAAGGTCTGAGGAAAAAAAATTCCACAGTAGGAAAATAAATGAATATCATATGCAAGAGATGCCTTTGAATAATTTAGAAAGTGTTTAAAATTTACAGGATCAGCAATTTATTTTAGAAGCTTACACTTCAAAAACTGATGCAATTTCATTCCCTATATATTCATTGCCATAGACTTTCCAGTTATCATGGATTAATGAATTTCAAAATACAGTTCCACAAAGCAACACTTTCAACAAAAAACATCAATAAATAAAAATTTTAGCCTATGGTACAATTCTAAGACTACTCCCTGTACATACAACTGCAGGCAGAAAGCTCCGATTTCAGGAAAGGGATAAAATATTCAGGAAAAATTCTGGTACACCACAGGTGCTCTGCTTAGTACTTTTTAATAGGCTTAAGTATTGAAGAGCTACAGGTTCATGTCAAAATCTAGACATGAATTCCCTGTATGATTAGGCTTGTGCTATCAACAGAAAACCACTGTAGTTTAGTAGGAAAACAAACCTGCACATGTGAAACAAGAAAAGTAGCACAGAAGTAAAGAGCACCCTTATACTACTAGCAGGTATCACTGGGATAAAGGACCAGCTTGGTGGACTTTTATGCTTTTTCAGGGTAGCTGTATTGTCAAAAGCTAGGAAGTCTGTGAAAAGTCTTCAAGAAAGGAAACAGTATCTTCCAATACTGAAGTTACAGCAGGGAACATCTTCAGTCAAGTACAAAAAAGTCTGGTGACCCCTTGATAGTTCCAGAGAAAACATTAAGACTGTATCGATCTCACTCGAAATACAAAGAAATGCTTCTCTCTTTTTAAGTGCTACATTTAAGTCCAGAAAGGATTCTTTTTCATACTACAACAAACTACTGACAAAACACAAGCATTACTGTTGAGAACTGCCTTTCATTGCCAGTACAATTTTTTTTCTTACTGAAGAACCACATAGGGAATGATGTCTCTGTACATTGTGACATTTTTCTCTGGAAGTGCCAATGCAATAGCATAAAAACCTGACTTGTAAACAAATACAGTTAACACAGAAAGCTGCGTGCCATTAAATTACTATTTTCCACAGCAAAGTTATTACAGCACCACCTCCTCTGTCAGCCAAAACAGAGGCAGAGCTTTCTCTTCCAAGTTCTGCACAGCTTTAATGATACTTGGCTTACTTGATACTTTATATTGAATAGGTAGAAATGGTTGGAATAAACAAATGTAGTGTCAATAAGCAGAATTTCCCTTAGCCAGCAGCCATGTCCCAAACCATGGTCAAGGAATTAATTCTAATCAGGAGACCATTAGAGAGTACAGAACAAACCCAGTAAAAAAAGCTCTTTTATAATTTACAAATCCCTATCTTTACTATGGCCCAGAAGCAGGCACCTCATCAGAATGAATAGTTTTCTTACTTCTTTGTCTTCAGAAAAGCAACCCAAAAGTACAAGTTTAGTAAGTTGTATATTCCATTTCTGCAAAGTCAGAGGCAAGAAGTACACATTAAGAAAGCACAATGCTAAGTAAAAACCATTCCCTTATGATTAGCTTACACACCAAAAAAAGAGAGATTTACCAAATCTTCCCTATAGTCAGTACTTTTCCTTTTCCAAAACATAAAATAAGTCTACATACAGAAAGCTTACCATGTCTAGCAGGCAGACTGACTTGAACACATTACACTAACAATCCAAAAACTGAGTTTATGAGTTCCTAAAACTGAGATGCATATTTGCTTATACAGATCAACTACAAATGGAAACCTTCACAGGACCTATTTACAGATCTGAGTTTCATACAGTCACAAACAAAGGAACATAAAAACAGTAAGTGAAAGTTTCCAATGTCAAAGTCCTGATAGCTATAGATTTGAGGAAGCAGCTGCATCAACAGGTTACAAACAAACAGCACTGCTTACAAACATTTGATGCAGCTTCCATTTCAGATCAAGTCTCCCACTAACACATCTTTACTCTAGTGATCTACACCAGATTGATTTCATTGAGAGAAACAGAGGACTCCATCCACCTAAACACATAAAGACTTAGCATTTAATATCATCATATTAATATCACAATTCTTACCTATTATCAATAATACACAATTAGGGCTTTTTATCTTCCATTCTATGCCATTTAAAAGCAAGCTTTGCAGCTACTTTTGAAAAGCAATTTTGAATATTAACATTCTAAGCTTCTAAATTTAAAAAATACATACACAAGTCATATCCTTTACAGGGAGTCTCTGAGCACATACTTTTCAATTTCTTTTCTATTAGAGATCCTCACAACAGACTAAACACAAATAAAAATGTTTATACAACTGATCCAGCAGAAAGTCACTTCAGAAACATCACCAAATATCCTGCGTAAATGGAAAGCTGTTTCGTATCTAAAACTTCTAAACTTTGAAAGTAAACTTAAAACTCACCATCTGAAGGTACCAGTAAGACTTGAAAGAAAGCTTTTATCAGCAGAAAACAAAAACCCACCTCTCCCAATTTATTTTTAATCCAAACAAAAGCTTCTAAAAGGTGAATGGTTCTGGAAACAATTTTATTTATCTTAAAAAACAAACCAACCACCAAACCCCAACTTGAGAGCCATCTAAACAGTCAACATTCAAGGCACAGAGAAGAGAATCACCACTTCTACACTTGGGCGTTGCAGGGTCTTCAAAGTCTATTTCTTGGAGAGCTCATTCTCCTTTGTGATCAAAATTCTCTCATCCCAGCTTTGACTGTACAGTTACAGCGAGGAAACAGTTTTCACAGTAATGAGTAATTACTTGAACAGCAATTAACACTAACTACATAAATAGAATCTATTCCAGCCTCTTCCTCAACTCTTCACCACGTAACTCTCAGACTTGCCTATTTCCACCTGCCCCACAACTCACAATGCACTTTGCCTGGGCAGCTTCTGTTCTCTTGTACTTGCTCCAATGGCCCATTTATTTCTGACTGCTGGTCAATGATCACACTAACAATTTAATCAGCAGTTAGCCTCCTGTCCCCTCTGCTGCCAGGGTTTCTAACAGAGGAACCCACCACAGCTCCCTGTTTAGGGCTGTGTGCTGCCCCTGTGCTCTGAGGACCCTGAACTCCACTGGTAACAAACCACACCAACCCTTCAAGACAGAAGCTCCTATCACTACTTCAATAAAAACAGGAACTCATTATTTAAGGTATTCCATTCAGTCTCTAATAGCAGTAGGATTTTTAATCTTAGAAGTGTATTACAGTCAGTAACAGTGGTCACTGACAATATGCTTAATTGCCAATTAAAAAACACCAAACCACATGCAAAAGAAACATTCATGAAGCTTCAGTTACACTTTGGAATTTGAGTATCACAAGTTATAAGCAAATTTTGTGAAAGCAGCCGACACAGCACAACAGCACAAAATCCAGCAAAAGATTTCATGCTATGTACATTAACACTCCCCATTTGTTATTTTAAACAATTCAGTAGGATCATGGCATGAAGCAAACAAAGTTTTAAAGTCTCTTAAATGTAAATGCAGTGAAACATGCCGTATTTTCTTACTGTAAGAAACAACTGAGTCCAGGTAGCTTAACTGGACTAACCTTTTCTGCATGAAGTTCTACTGTGTGTCTTTGTGGGTCATTCCACTCCATACATTTAATTAGAAACATCCTTTTCTTTTTCTTTACCAAAGGTTGCATCTTGCACTTTTACTCCTAATTTATATACACACACACACACACACATATATATATATATCCCCCTTACAGTATTCCCAAAGCTACTCTACTTATCTGGCCTCTTTCTTTTCTGTACACCATTATCACCTCATTTATGCATTTAAAAAGACCTACAACGGTCATCCATGCTCTCAGTCTATCCATTCTCAAGCATGAGAGCCCTCAAATCTTTGTATTTCCCTTTTTCTTTAATGGAGACTTTTTTTTCACAGCTACAGGGCCCTTCATAGTTCCATTCCTCATAAACAATGCTGGGTTTAAGTCTCCATTTGTTACTGTTAAGAAACTTCACACTTGAGTTGGTCTCGTAAGACCCCCTAATCTCTTCCAACCCCACACTTGCCTATGGCAGCTGACCTATAAATACGGGATGCACTGAGGGGGGGCAGCTGTTCACTGTGTGTTAAACACTTGAATACAGACACAACATCCCCACGCACAAGGACCTGAAAGCAAGAACAAAGTTAAGGCAGGTTTTTGATACGCTGGATGTCCAAGTACTCTTAGGAAACCAGGGATGTGACAAAAACTTGCAAGTACTCCACTGTGTTTAGCCCAACACAAACCTGGAAGTCTCTCTCCAGAGAATGACTGTCTGTTTGTGGTCTCTTTCCACAGAAACCATGCAGTAAGCAACTCTGAAACATGCTTTGTTTGCACTGTATCAGTATGGAAGGCTTACCCATAACACATGTTTTAAAACCATAACAGAATTTCTTACCATGGATTATAGTTCCACAAACACAAAAGATTCTGCCATGAATATTTCAAAAATAAGCTCTAACAATAAATACCTTTATGCAGGTACCAAGGATATTAACAGGAGGTGGTTCTACCATTTTTGAGATATTAATTTTCAATCAATTTAATTATAGGTCTTGTATTT
This sequence comes from Sakesphorus luctuosus, assembly GCA_013396695.1. Classification (NCBI taxonomy): domain Eukaryota; kingdom Metazoa; phylum Chordata; class Aves; order Passeriformes; family Thamnophilidae; genus Sakesphorus; species Sakesphorus luctuosus. The sequence goes on from VWZD01003224.1 coordinate 1,468,744, forward strand.
TAAATATGTACACTTAATGCCTTAAATGACATTTACCAGCTGTTTTTACTACAGAGAAGTGGATCAGTCATGACTAAATCAAGGTGCTACAGCAGTGAATCTTCCTGTTTCACTTCAGAGCAAAAATCACTGAGATACAGAGGAGTACTTTCTAAACACTGACTGGAGAGGGAGAGATCAGGTTAAATCAGCTTTATGTTCAGTATCAGTACTCCAGATTTCTGTCCTATTTTGTTTTCTGAGGCATGAGAGAAAAAGAGACTTTGTTTGGCACTTTAATGCAGTTTTGGGAAATAAACGCTAGAGATGTTTCAATGATGTTTGTTTTCTTAAGTTCAGCTGGATCACAAGGAGGCAGGAACACCTTTGCAGTAGTTTCAAATCAAGTACCACCAATTTTAAAACAGTGCATGGCAATTACAAAAAATAAAAACCATGCAATATTTTTCTTCCCCTCAGAATGTAAAAAGAAAGAAAACAAGCCAGAAAACCACAGTAACATCAAAGTCAATTAATACTATCCAGTCATACTAGGTCTTAGAGGAAAAACTTCAGCACTTCAGTATTTTTTTTTCCCACTGTTATCTCTCTAACTGTAAAAATTAAGTGAATACTACAGCAATAACAGCACTTCAGTGTAACTCAATAAACAGAAAATATGGAAGTTATTTTGTCTTCTGCATATTAGCAGTAGGCAAATGTCCATTACATCACAGCACCTCATTTACATTCTAACACCCAGGTTCAACTCATACTGACAGCAATATTCAGTAAATCACACACAAATTAGTATCCTGCTGCCCACATCTGCTCAGCTTTGGTTTACTACATACAGTACACAGGATTTAATGCAACTTTGGTTGTTTTCAATATAGTTTCCAAAGGTGAAAGTGTGTCCAATCTAACCTTATTAACAACACACAAAAAATATTACTTATTTCCATTAAATAGTACAAACATTCAACTTTTAAAATCAGTAATTTCCCTCAGGCTGTTGAAGATTCCTTCCTTTCTCCAGTGTGTTAACACATGATGTGCAAACAATTGCTTTCAGATCAAAATAAATGAAACTTCCCCCTCTGTTAACAGTCAGGAGAAGGGATAGTGGGACAGTGTTCCTTCCATTTACAAAATCAGAAATAATTAATTTTCCTTTATCCTTACTCTATACATCCATGCTTCAGATCATTCCCCAGCTATTAAATCCAGGTAGACTCAGTAAGAACTTCAGAATGTCCTTCCTATCTTAAAAACAATTCCAACAGAGAAATAAGCAAATGCAGGAATAAGTACACTCTCTCCATAGAGTCTAATCCTCCACATCTTTTCATACCTGCATAACTCCACCAAATGTACCTCAGTTGAAGCAGAAAAAACTATTGACTGTAGCAAAACTAAGCAGAAGTGCAAGTGTCTGTGGGACATGTATCTCTGGACAGGTGGACAGAAGAGGACACCTCTGTATCCTGAAAAGTAGCAGCCTACAGGCATTGCACTTGCATTTAATCCTGAGATTACTACACTTTCAATTATGATTAGACACAATGAAAATCAGAGTACTAACAAAAGATCTATATTTGTATAATCCTTCTACTCACTTCTATGGCATTATCACACTGTGTACAGAGTCCCTGCATTAAGTCAAAGAAGTAAAACCAAACAGGAATTGAAAGAACAACTGGATACTTATAACACACTTGTGGTGTGGAACTTGTATTTTCTATAAGGTAGTTCAAAGAATTAGCTTTATTTTACTATACCTATGATATCAAGTAAAACTCGTGCAGCAATAAATGTATCTGTACATCACAATTTGTTAGATTTATAAAGGAAAAAAGCACTGATTTAAAACTCCAGGTTCTCTACTTGAATGCTTCATTTTATAACTTGATACAGAGATCTAAGTATCAAAACAAAGAATACTTTTCCGAATTCAGACAGCAACTGCAAATTTCTAAACTGCAACTGTTTGTTGCCTTAACACTGCTTACTGCAGGGAAAACCCTACTCTTTCCTTTTTCTAGGAAGTGGGAATACAAAACAGTATCAGTTAAAAAATACTGGGGATGCTACTACTGTCTGTAATAACCTTTAAAAACACAGAATGCTGAGTTGACTGTGAACACACTTCTGCAAGCTCCTGTCAAGAAATACTCCAGTATGTGCTACCTTTGATGATCCTTTTCTAACTGTTAAGAGTTCTACAGAGCAGCTGAAGCAGCTTTTTTAATTTCTGATGGGGGTTAGTCTATGAAACATGTACCTACACAATATAGCACCAGAACACACAAAGTTATTAAAACAGTATCCAAATCAGTCAATATTTACTGCTGATGAAAAATCCAGAAAACAATTTCATGTTATCAAATGTTGCAGAATGTCTGAAGTTAATGAGACATACAAGTTTTAAAAAAAAGTGTATTTAATCTTTGGGGTTATATGGAAAACTATAAAACCTGTAAAAATCAGAAAATTAACAGGTGTTACAAGCCTAAATGATTGCTTCCAATTAAACTCACACTTTGGCTTCAGTGCAGCCTTCCAAGCACAGTACAAGGCACATTTAGTGTAACACTCATCACCTGAGTGATAATGGCTAAATTTTAATGAGAAATTAGTAATTGCTTAAATAAAGGTTTGTTAAAGATAACTCACCACCATCCCTCTCTCTAACTCTGTGAGTGTGCACACTTTTTGCTTTACTGTGCCCTGTGTTGTCACCATATTTGTTTTCAGGGCTGTCAGAGCGTCGCAGCATTTTATTTGGTGGTGAAGGGTCTGTGGTGTCTCGCATCTTGTCATGACGGTGATCACCACCACTGGGGTGACCCTTGGATGAGTACTTAAGAGCCTGGAACAGATCAGAAGAAAACAGACACTTACATGAAATATGAAGTTTGGGGACTGATGTTAAAATGTTATTTCTAAATTTTACATCTCATTTGAAAACACTTTCAAAAGTTAATTAATTTTCATCTATTAAAAAAATCAGCATTAGTCTTTCCAGTTTTAATTACCTACATTAAAGCAACAAGTTCTGTAATTAGAACTCAAACCATTTTCTCCCACTATCATATCCAACATAACACTTGCTGTTAAGAAAAACCTACTTTCTCTTATTTTTTCCTCTGATGGACTGCACCCTTTCAGCAGTGAATGCACCACAGTTCTGTGGTGGGAGAAGCACAGGTCTCCACTTGGTATTAACAATACAAACCTAAAGTTACACTGAATCAGTGTAAACTTTGAGTACGTCCCCCATACTCTAGTCAAGACCATTCAGTTTCATCGTTACCTTGAGCTTCTGCAATGTTTTTTTCAGTACTAGCAACCCTCTCAACAGATGTAACTAAAAAAAAATTCTGGGGGGCCAAAACATGAATGCTTCAATTCTTTTTACATATTTACTAAAAATTATGTGTTCTGCCCCAGTTTGACCTGCTTGGTTTTGCAGTGGGAGCTCTTGAATGGCAAGTGTTTACATTTGTAAGAACTGTCACTGACAGCTGACTTGGACTACCGTATTGCACTTCACAGCAACACAAATACACTGAAATGCAACAAAACAGTTCAATTCTGGGCCTAAGGAGAGCAGTTTCACAACATACGGCTTTCCACAGACTCAGACACCCAGAACTGTCTTTTTCAGTAGACACAGCAAAGAAACAGAGTACCCACCTTACAGAAACTAAGGTTATTCTCAAAAGCTCATGGATTTTACAGCTTCTGAACGTGCCTAGCAGCTGGCAAGTGTAGAAATTAAGCCTTATTGGCAACCCCAAGTTGCCCAGGGTCTAAACCCATGTCCCTGCTCGGGTTACAGCCCAGAGCAGCACTTTTAGGGACTTTTGTTTTTAGAAGGAAAACACTCACCTCCCCCTGGTTCTCCGCTCCGTCGCAGGTGACCCCGGGCCCGCTCTCCACCCCTCGCACCCTCCCCGGCTCCCAGGCCCGAGCCCCGCACAGGTCGCACTAGGCCGCTCCTGCCGGCCCCGGCTCCGCAGGCCTCGGCCGAGCGCCGGGGCCCCGCTCAGTGCTCCCCACCGCCTCCCCGCCCCGCGGCCCCGGA